>JAPPVO010005026.1:0-28981 GCA_030407325.1 Camellia japonica | reverse complement strand
TTTATTTTTATTCGACTCCCGCTTTTCTTCAATTTCATTTTCTATTCAAATTCCTTTTTTATTTAATTTCCAAATAGGTCGTTAAAGTACAGTGGTTTCTTGAATTAATTTTCATTGTTAATTTTATGCAACTTCCATTTTTATTTTCATTTTTATTCAACTTCCCTGTTTATTTAATTTCCAAATAGATTGTTAAGGTATAGTTGTTTCTTGAATAAACTTACATTTTTATTCAATTTCCTTTTCTTTACAAATTCCTTTTTTTATTTAATTTCCAAAGAGATCGTTAAGGTATAGTGGTTTTTTGAATGAACTTCCATTTTCAATTTTGATGCGACTTCCACTTTGATTTTTATTCAACTTCCATTTTTATTTAATTTCATTTTCTATTCAACTTCCACTTTTGTTTAATTTCTAAAAAGATCGTTAAGTATAGTGGTTTCTTGAATGAACTTTCATTTTTAATTTTATACAACTTCCTTTTTTATTTTTATTCAAGTTTCTTTTTTATTTAATTTTCAAATAGATCGTTAAGCTATAGGGGTTTCTTGAATAAACTTCAATTTTCAATTTTATGCAACTTCCATTTTTATTTTTATTCAACTTCCTTTTTTTATTCAATTTCCCTTTCTATTCAACTTCCTTTTTTATTTAATTTCCAAATATATCGTTAAGGTATAGTGGTTTCTTAAATGAACTTCCATTTATATTTTTATTCAACTTGCATTTGTATTCAATTTCCTTTTTCTGTTCAACTTCCTTTTTAATTTAATTTTCAAGTAGATCGTTAAGGTATAGTGGTTTCTTTAATGAATTTTTATTGTTAATTTTATGCAACTTCCATTTTTATTTTTATTGAACATCAATTTTTATTCAATTTCCTTTTCCATTCAACTTCCATTTTTATTTAATTTCCAAATAGATCGTTAAGGTATAGTCGTCTCCTGAATGAACTTCCATTTTCAATTTTGATGCAACTTCCATTTTTATTTTTATTCAACTTCCATTTTTATTCAATTTCCTTTTCTATTCAACTTCCTTTTTTATTTAATTTCCAAATAGATCATTGAGGTATAATCATTTCTTGAATGAACTTCCATTTTTATATTTATGCAACTTCCATTTGTATTTTTATTCAACTTCAATTTTTATTGAATTTTCTTTTCTATTCAACTTCCATTTTTATTTTATTTCCAAATAGATCGTTAAGGTATAGTGGTTTCTTGAATAAATTTCCATTTTCAATTTTGATGCAACTTCTATTTTTATTTTTATTCAACTTTCATTTTTATTCAATTTCCTTTTCTATTCCATTTCCTTTTTTAATTAATTTCCAAATAGATCGTTAAGGTACAGTGGTTTCTTGAATTAACTTCCATTGTTAATTTTATGCAACCTTTATTTTTATTTTTATTTTACTTCAATTTTTATTCAATTTTATTTTCTATTTAACTTCCCTTTTTAGTTAATTTTCCAAATAAATCGTTATGGTATAGTTGTTTCTTGAATAAACTTCAATTTTTATTCAATTTCCTTTTCTATTGAACTTCCTCTTTTATTTAATTTCTAAATAGATCCTTAAGGTATAGTGGTTTCTTGAATAAACTTCCATTTTCAATTTTGATGCAACTTCCATTTTTATTTTTAATCAACTTCCATTTTTATTCAATTTCCTTTTCTATTCAACTAGCTTTTAAATTTAATTTCCAAATAGATCGCTAAGATATAGTGGTGTCTTGAATAAATTTAACTTCGAAATTGATCGTTAGGGTATATTGGTTTCTTGAATAAACTTCCATTTTTAATTTTGATGCAACTTCCATTTTTATTTTTATTCAACTTCTATTTTTATTTAATTTCGTTTTCTATTCAACTTCCATTTTTATTGTATTTCCAAATAGATCGTTAAGGTATAGTCGTTTCTTGAATGAACAACCATTTTTATATTTATGCAACTTCCATTTTTATTTTCATTCAGTTTCAATTTTTATTCAATTTCCTTTTCTATTCAACTTCCTTTTTTTATTTGATTTCCAAATAGATCGTTAAGGTATAGTGGTTTCTTGAATGAACTTCCATTTTCAATTTTCATGCAACTTTCATTTTTATTTTTATTCGACTTCCGCTTTTATTCAATTTCCTTTTCTATTCAAATTCCTGTTTTATTTAATTTCCCAATTGATCGCTAAGGTATACTGGTTTCTTGAATAAACTTCCATTTTAAATTTTGATGCAACTTCCATTTTTATTTTTATTCAAATTTCATTTTTATTCAACTTCCTTTTCTATTCAACTTCCTTTTTTATTTAATTTCCAAATAGATCGTTAAGGTATAGTGGTTTCTTGAATAAACTTCCATTTTTATTCAATTTCTTTTCTATTCAACTTCCTTTTTTTATTTAATTTCCAAATAGATCGTTAAGGTATAGTGGTTTTTTGAATGAACTTCCATTGTTAATTTTATGCAACTTGCATTTTTATTTTTATTCAACTTCCATTTTTATTCAATTTCCTTTTCTATTCAACTTCATTTTTTTATTTAATTTCCAAATAGATCGTTAAGGTATAGTGGTTTCTTGAATGAACTTTCATTTTTAATTTTATACAACTTCCTTTTTTATTTAATCTCCAAATAGATCGTTAAGCTATAGGGGTTTTCTTGAATGAACTTCCATTTTCAATTTTATGCAACTTCCATTTTTATTTTTACTCAACTTCCTTTTTTTATTCAATTTCCTTTTTTCTATTCAACTTCATTTTTTTATTTAATTTCCAAATAGATCGTTAAGGTATAGTAGGTTTTTTGAATGAACTTCCATTTTTATTTTTATTCAACTTTCATTTGGATTCAATTTCCTTTTCTATTCAACTTCCTTTTTTATTTAATTTCCAAATAGATCGTTAAGGTATAATGGTTTGCTGAATAAACTTCCATTTTTATTTTTATTCAACTTCCATTTGTATTCAATTTCCATTTCTGTTCAACTTCCTTTTTTATTTAATTTCCAGATAGATTGTTATGGTATAGTGTTTCTTGAATGAACTTTTATTGTTAATTTTATGCAACTTCCATTTTTATTTTTATTGAACATCAATTTGTATTGAATGTCCTTTTCCATTCAACATCCATTTTTATTTAATTTTGAAATGGATAGTTAAGGTATATTGGTTTCTTGAATAAACTTCCATTTTCAATTTTGATACAACTTCCATTTTTATTTTTATTCAACTTCCGTTTTTATTCAATTTCCTTTTCTATTCAACTTCCTTTTTTATTTAATTTCTAAATAGATCGTTAAGGTATAGTCGTTTCTTGAATGAACTTCCATTTTTTATGCAACTTCCATTTTTATTTTTATTCAACTTCAATTTTTATTCAATTTCTTTTCTATTCAACTTCCTTTTTTATTTAATTTCCAAATAGATCGTTAAGGTATAGTGGTTTCTTGAATGAACTTCCATTTTCAATTTTGATGCAACTTCCATTTCTATTTTTATTCAACTTTCATTTTTATTCAATATCCTTTTCTATTCCATTTCCTTTTTTATTTAATTTCCAAATAGATCGTTAGGGCACAGCGGTTTCTTGAATTAATTTCCATTGTTAATTTTATGCAACTTTCATTTTTATTTTTATTCAACTTCAATTTTTATTCAATTTCCTTTTCTATTCAACATCCCTTTTTAATTAATTTCCAAATATATCATTAAGGTATTGTTGTTTCTTGAATAAACTTCAATTTTTATTCAATTTCCTTTTTTATTGAACTTCTTTTTTTATTTAATTTCCAAACAGATCGTTAAGGTATAGTGGTGTCTTGAGTAAACTTCCATTTTCAATTGTGATGCAATTTTTATTTTTATTCAACTTCCCTTTTTATTCAATTTCCTTTTCTATTCAACTAGTTTTTAAATTTAATTTCCAAATAGATCGTTAAGGTATAGTGGTTTCTTGAATGAACTTCCATGTTCAATTTTGATGCGACTTCCATTTTTATTTTTATTCAACTTCCTTTTTTATTTAATTTCCAAATAAATCGTTAAGGTATAGTCGTTTCTTGAATGAACTTCCATTTTTATATTTATGCAACTTCCATTTTTATTTTTATTCAGCTTCAATTTTTATTCAATTTCCTTTTCTTTTCAACTTCTTTTTTTATTTAATTTCCAAATAGATCGTTAAGGTATAATGGTTTTTTGAATGAACTTCTATTTTCAATTTTGATGCAACTTTCATTTTTATTTTTATTCAACTTCCGCTTTTATTCAATTTCCTTTTCTATTCAAATTCCTTATTTATTTAATTTCCAAATAGGTCGTTAAGGTACATTGGTTTCGTGAATTAACTTCCATTGTTAATTTTATGCAACTTCCATTTTTATTTTTATTCAACTTCAATTTTTATTAAATTTCCTTTTCTATTCAACTTCCCTTTTTATTTAATTTCCAAATAGATCGTTAACGTATAGTTGTTTCTTGAATAAACTTCCATTTTTATTCAATTTCCTTTTCTATTCAACTTCCTTTTTTATTTAATTTCCAAATAGATCGTTAAGTATAGTGGTTTCTTGAATGAACTTTCATTTTTAATTTTATACAACTTCCTTTCTTATTTTTATTCAAGTTCCTTTTTTATTTAATTTCCAAATAGATCGTTACGCTATAGGGGTTTCTTGAATGAACTTCCATTTTTATTTTTGTTCAACTTCCTTTTTTTATTCAATTTCCTTTTCTATTCAAATTCTTTTTTTTAATTAATTTCCAAATAGATCGTTAAGGTGTAGTGGTTTCTTGAATGAATTTTCATTTTTATTTTTTTTTCAACTTTCATTTGGATTCAATTTCCTTTTCTATTCAACTACCTTTTTTTATTTAATTTCCAATTAGATCGTCAAGGTATAGTGGTTTCTTGAATGAACTTCCACTTTTATTTTTATTCAACTTCCATTTGTATTCAATTTCTTTTTCTGTTCAACTTCCTTTTTTATTTAATTTCCAGATAGATCGTTAAGGTATACTGGTTTCTTGAATGAACTTTTATGGTGAATTTTATGCAACTTCCATTTTTATTTTCATTGAACATCAATTTTTATTCAATGTCCTTTTCCATTCATCATCAATTTTTATTTAATTTCGAAATGCATCGTTAAGGTATATTGGTTTCTTGAATGAACTTCTATTTTCAATTTTGCTGCAACTTCAATTTTTATTTCTATTAAATTTTCATTTTTATTCGATTTCCTTTTCTATTCGACTTCCTTTTTTATTTAATTTCCAAATAGATCGTTAAGGTATAGTCGTTTCTTGAATGAACTTCCATTTTTATATTTATGCAACTTCCATTTTTGTTTTTATTCAACTTCAATTTTTATTCAATTTCATTTTCTATTCAACTTCCTTTTTTACTTAATTTCCAAATAGATCGTTAAGGTATAGTGATTTCTTGAATGAACTTCCATTTTCAATTTTGATGCAACTTCCATTTTGATTTTTATTCAACTTCCATTTTTATTTAATTTCCTTTTCTATTCAACTTCCATTTTTGTTTAATTTCTAAATAGATCGTTAAGTATAGTGGTTTCTTGAATGAACTTTCATTTTTAATTTTATACAACTTCCGTTTTTATTTTTATTGAAGTTCCTTTTTTATTTAATTTCCAAATAGATCGTTAAGCTATAGGGGTTTCTTGAATGAACTTTCATTTTTAATTTTATACAACTTCCGTTTTTATTTTTATTCAAGTTCCTTTTTTATTTAATTTCCAAATAGATCGTTAAGCTATAGGGGTTTCTTGAATAAACTTCCATTTTCAATTTTATGCAACTTCCATTTTTATTTTTATTCAACTTCCTTTTTTTATTCAATTTCCTTTTCTATTCAACTTCCTTTTTTTATTTAATTTCCAAATAGATCGTTAAGGTATAGTGGTTTCTTGAACGAACTTCCATTTTTATTTTTATTCAACTTCCATTTGTATTCAATTTCCTTTTCTGTTCACCTTCCTTTTTTATTTAATTTCCAGATAGATCGTTATGGTATAGTGGTTTCTTCAATGAACTTTTATTGTTAATTTTATGCAACTTTCATTTTTATTTTTATTGAACATCAATTTTTATTCAATGTCTTTTTCCATCCAACATCCATTTTTATTTAACTTCGAAATGGATCGTTAAGGTATATTGGTTTCTTGAATGAACTTCCATTTTCAATTTTGATGCAACAATCATTTTTATTTTTATTCAACTTCCATTTTTATTTTTATTCAACTTCCATTTTTATTCAATTTCCTTTTCTATTCAACTTCCTTTTTTATTTAATTTCCAAATAGATCGTTGACTTATAGTCGTTTCTTGAATGAACTTCAATTTTTATATTTATGCAACTTCCATTTTTATTTTTATTCAACTTCAATTTTTATTGAATTTTCTTTTCTATTCAACTTCCATTTTTATTTAATTTCCAAATAGATCGTTAAGGTATAGTGGTTTCTTGAATGAACTTCCATTTTCAATTTTGATGCAACTTCCATTTTTATTTTTATTCAACTTTCATTTTTATTCAATTTCCTTTTCTATTCCACTTCCTTTTTTATTTAATTTCCAAATAGATCGTTAAGGTACAGTGGTTTCTTGAATTAACTTCCATTGTTAATTTTATGCAACTTCTATTTTTATTTTTATTCAACTTCAATTTTTATTCAATTTTATTTTCTATTCAACTTCCCTTTTTATTTAATTTCCAAATAAATCGTTAAGGTATAGTTGTTTCTTGAATAAACTTCAATTTTTATTCAATTACCTTTTTTTATTGAACTTCCTTTTTTATTTAATTTCCAAATAGATCCTTACGGTATAGTGGTTTCTTGAATAAACATCCATTTTCAATTTTGATGCAAATTCCATTTTTATTTTTAATCAACTTCCATTTTTATTCAATTTCCTTTTCTATTCAACTGGCTTTTAAATTTAATTTCCAAATAGATCGTTAAGGTATAGTGGTGTCTTGAATGAACTTCCATTTTCAATTTTGATGCAACTTCCATTTTTATTTTTATTCAACTTCCATTTTTATTCAATTTCCTTTTCTATTCAACTTCCATTTTTATTGAATTTCCAAATAGATCGTTAAGGTATAGTCGTTTCTTGAATGAACTTCTATTCTTATATTTATGCAACTTCCATTTTTATTTTTATTCAGTTTCAATTTTTATTCAATTTCCTTTTCTATTCAACTTCCTTTTTTATTTAATTTCCAAATAGATCGTTAAGGTATAGTGGTTTCTTGAATGAACTTCCATTTTCAATTTTCATGCAACTTTCATTTTTATTTTTATTCGACTTCCGTTTTTATTCAATTTCCTTTTCTATTCAAATTCCTTTTTTATTTAATTTCCAAATAGGTCGTTAAGGTACAGTGGTTTCTTGAATTAACTTCCATTGTTAATTTTATGCAACTTCCATTTTTATTTTTATTCAACTTCAATTTTTATTAAATTTCCTTTTCTATTCAACTTCCCTTTTTATTTAATTTCCAAATAGATCGTTAAGGTATAGTTGTTTCTTGAATAAACTTCCATTTTTATTCAATTTTCTTTTCTATTCAACTTCCTTTTTTATTTTGTCACGCCCTCAAAATAAACCCACTATATATACAATAGTAACATGCATTGTTAAAAGAAAATAAAATATTATTCAATTCATCAGAGTAGTCTTAAAAGAAAAACATTACATGTAATAACGAAAGTAGATGCCGTACGGGCTTACATCTTTCCAAGCCACAACTTGGACATAAAAGAAATGAGTACTAACTCAACTACACGTTAAGCCCTTGGCTTGTAATTACATGTAACATCAAAATAACAAACTAGCTAACTAAAAGAAAGAGTCTTCAACTCCAAATCCTCCCAAGCTAAGTCCTTGGAGGTAGCATATCACCTGGACCTGCAAATGATGTTCCCGTATAGGGTGAGCCACAGCCCAGTAGAAATATACTAAACCAAATATAAGCATTGAATAAAGCAATAGCATTCAATAGATGGTTAACACAAAATATCGATTTCATTATCATACAGTTTCATTTATACCAATATGGCTCAGAACCTGGCCAAACTATAACAGTGAGACTATATCTCACATTAACATTACTTCTAATATCAACAAATTAAATGAGGCTAAGGCTCATACCAAAACACTTCCATACTTCCCGATTGATACACATTTTAGTACTGTATCAATAACATGTAAAAACACTTCCATAAATCAATAAGTACGCATATAAGCGGTACTAATGGAGTCCATCCCCTATCTCCTCCCAAACAAAATCCGGTTTAGAGGTCCATCCCCTATCTCCTCCCAAACAATATGCATATGCAATGTATTAAACACTTGTCATGCACAATATTCAATCAATACACGTATGTTCTGTATTAATTCAACCGTCATGTTCAATGACTTAATTCAATATGGTTAGTTTCAGTTTTCCCTAATCCACATGCAATGTCTACAACAATCACGACTATCCTCCATCGATAGCCCAAAACAGTTATTTCTAAACAGGAAATAAATGTATCAACAAATGTAATTTAACATTTTCATAGGTGAGTAATTAAACTAACCAACTACACCATTAAATCACTAAATCCCCAATTTCATGAATTAAACTCAATTCCACATTTTTCCCTAAATTAATTATACATTAATTTATTTCAACCACTAGGGTTTTTCCCAAAATTGACCAAACTCCAACATATCAAAATACCAGAACTTAGAACAAAACCTATAATATGGAGTAGGAAATCCTACGTCGAAGTAAATAACCCGAATGGAGAAGATGGAGATGACGACCCAAAATCCAAAGTGCTTCAAACCGCCAAACTCTCAGATTAAAATGAAGCTCTCGACTCACTCTATCTTTTTAATAAAGCACCTAGGGTAGAACACTAAAAGAGATGATACCTAAGAGAGAAGGTGAGTGGAGGGAGAGAGAAGTCGGACCTGGGTTTAAAATCAAAAGAGCTGAAAAAATATTTTAAAAAATCATTTTGTCTCAAATTTTTGTCTTTAGAGAGAGAAGCTCTAGAGGAAGAAGGAGGAATTCTTGAGTGAGAATAGATCTCCCAAGCTTGATCTTTGGAGTTTGAGCCGTTAGATTCGTGTCTTGAGGTTAGAATCTTAACCTACTCTTGTTGTTCTTATTGATCATCTAGCTGCATTGCATGATCGAATCTTTTTTGCATGTCATGCATCGATTTGAAGTTGGTTTTGGAAGAGAAAAATAGTATTCCTGCGTTCTTGAAGAAAAGTCTCGTTTTGATCCGAAAGTTTGGAACAAGAACCATGTTTTTGTGTTTGTTCTTGCATGATCTTCTTGTATGGGTACCCAGGTCCGTGTTTTGAACTCATGGCATGAAATCTCAGATTTTGTAACAAGTTATGATCTTTGCATTCATCCTCCTCATGATCATGTTCTTCATGTTCTTCAAAGGGAAACCCAGGTTTTCCCGACTTTGCTTTTGAATGTGGCCACCGGACCACACCTCGGCAAGGGGGTGTGGGACCTCGGCAAAGGCCTGGTTGGTACCCAGTGTGTTTTCATGAGACGAAAAGCAGTGTTTTAAATCCCAGCATGTTTTGCTTTGTTATTGACTTGGATCTGGTGAGAATGCCGGGATCATGTGCATGAATGTAAAGCTTGTTTTAAGGATGTGATTACCATGTGATTGTAGGTCCTTGATCTTCGCTTTGAGCCTACACCCGAGAAGAACTATGTGAGTGGTGTTTTCAATAAAGCTATGTTATAATGTTTTTGATAAAGCTTGCTTTGCTTTGTTTGATAAAAGTATTTATTGAGCATGAATGAATATCCTTGTTTGCATATCAAGCATAAGTTTTGTTTTGTTGGCCTTCTCGGAAAGTCCCTCGTGCTGGAGGACTCTAAACTTTCGCAGTACAAGTCCCGCGTGCTGGAGGACTCTAAACTTTCGCAGCACCATTGTGTTAAAGCGGGCTACGGGCCTAAGTAACACCAGTCTGTGTTAAAAGGATACGGTTCTTTGTAACATAAGTCCCTTGTGCTAGAGGACTCTAAACTTTTGTAGCACCCTTGTTTGAGATATCACCCTTGCCACCGACTGCCTTGAGCGGGTGGGTTTCTCTAATCAACTACGGATCGGTTATTCCCTTATTTTTTGCCACTGACAGTTTACCGCGTGGGTTTGCTCGTTCGTAATGTATTTGTTTGATATTTCATGAGGCTTGACAATACCCTTGAAGTTTGAAAGACTTGATAGATGAATACGGTTCATCCCCTGATTTTGTAAAGTTTGCACATGTTTTGTTTGGAAAGGACTTCGGCTATCATTCATGCAAACCCTTTTATTGTTCATGCCATTCACTGAGTATCCAAGCTCACCCTCTCTATATATATGTAGGTGATGAACAGGACGGCGGCGACGCCTAGATGTGTTGGCAAGCTTGTTTTGGATTCATGATTATGTCGGCTTTGTTTTGTATTCATGTTGGCAATGTTGTATTTACGTCGGCAAATCTTGAAAATCATGCTTCTTGGCTTGTATTTCCTGTATTTTGTACATGTCGGCTGAGAAGCCTTTTGATCAAGATGTAAATTGTATTTTTGTTTATTGCAGACTGGTTGTAAAACCATATCGTGTATGTCATTTCATTTGATCTAAGCACAGCTCTTATGGACCACCTGTATTTAAAGTTATTGCTTCCGCATTCGTAAGCCCCTATGTATACTCTGTTTGTGTGTGAATTTTGAAAGCTGGCCTTCGGTAGTCTCGGATAACTGGCCATCATGGCACCATCCTACTAGGGGCGGGTTGGGGTCATGATAGAATGGTATCAGAGCAAAAGTTCCTTATAATACGTTATTCACACACTTTGAGTCCTAAAGAGCATAGGATTTCCCTTAGAATTGATGCTAGGATTGCATCATATTGCTTGCTACTTGACAATGTGTACATCATTTCGGCATGCCTATTTGTTACTTGCCTACGTGTTTATTTGCTTGTTCTGTTTTAAAGTCATACTTCGCATACTCATAGCATCATGAGGAGAGGTAGACCCCGAATTGGCCGAGATCAGTCCGAGGACAGATTGGACAGACTGGAAAGGTTAGTTGAAGGTTTGGCCCGTGAATTGAGGCAAACAAGGCAGCAGTACACCAGTGCTACTTCGACTCAGGCCGAGCAGACAAACGGCCGAAATGCAATTCCATCTCCACCCCCTCCAGTACCATAAGTGCTACCACAGCCAGCCTTATATGGGGATGACAAAATAGCTTTGATCAGAGAATTGAAGAAAATGAAGCCACCGAGATTTCAAGGGGGTATAGAGCCGATGAAAGCTGAAGCGTGGGTTTTGGAAATGGAAAAGTTGTTCGAGATCTTCCCCAGCACCGACGCTCAGAAAGTGACACTGGCAGCATTCACATTGGATGACGACGCTCGTAGATAGTGGATGATGGTTCGAGAAGGCAATCCAGACTTGACCTGGACTCGATTTTTGGAGTTGTTTTACAACAAACACTTTCCCCTTAGTGTACGAAACCGCAAGGCTACTGAATTTCAGATCTTGACGCAAGGCAACGGGACAGTGGCGGAATACGACCGCGCTTTTACTGAATTGGCGAGGTATGCACCTCACATGGTCAGCGATGAGTATATGAAGGCGAGGAAGTTTGAGAGTGGGCTTAGTGGACCGATACAGGACCGGGTTAACCTGCACAACATGCCAACTTATGCCGGAGTGTTGGATAAAGCCATCCTGGCTGAAGCTAACTTGAACAGATACTAGAGTTTGGGAGAGAACCAGAGGAAAAGGTAGAATTTTGACAGTCGCCAAGCACAGTTTGCTACCAAGAAGAAAGCGAATGTTGGCAGCTCAAACCACCCAAGACAGGAAAGTGGTAAGAAGCCGACATGTTCGAGTTGTGGGAAGCCACATTTCGGAGTCTGTCGTCGGGCGTCTGGAGCTTGCTATGAATGTGGTGAAATGGGACACTATGTGAGAGATTGTCCTAAGGCAAAGATTGTTGATGGCAAGAAGGATGAGAATGCCTCAGGTTCCGTTCAGAAGGGCAACATGGGAAAAGGACAAATGAGGCAGGGCAGAGTTTTTGCACTGGTACCAGGAGACACGCAGAATGCTGAGACAGTGGTGTCAGGTATACTTCCAATTTGCTCTAAAGATGCATATGTATTTATTGATTTGAGCTCTACGCATTCATTCGTATCTGCTAAGTTTGCCGAGAAGATTAATAGGAGACTAGAACCCCTTGATTATATGTTATTTGTGTCTACTCCGTCTGGGAGATCTATGATTATTGCATCCATTTATAGAGCATGTGTTGTTGTGATTGAGAATGTTGAATTGTTAGTTGATTTAATGCCTTTGGACATAGCCCATTTTGATGTTATATTGGGAATGGATTGGTTAGTAGAAAACCATGCATCCATTGATTGTGTCTCTAAGAGTGTTACCTTGAAATCCCCAAACCAAGCCGAGGTTATGTTTTAGGGTAAAGGAGTAGTACCCCCACCTTACTTAATCTCATCCATGAAAGCCTTTAAGTTGATCCAGAAGGGGTGCCGAGGTTATTTGTGTAGTATACTAAGTAAGCTGAATGGAAGTGTCGAGTTAGCCGACGTCCCGATTGTTAGTGAATTCCCCGACGTCTTTCCAAACGATTTGCCTGGTCACTTGGTTGATAGGGAGGTAGAATTTACTGTTGACGTCATGTCGGGAACCCAGCCTATCTCTAAAACACCCTACAGAATGGCCCCCGCTGAGCTTAAGGAACTGAAATTGCAACTGCAAGAGCTGTTAGATAAGGGTTTTGTTAGGCCAAGCGCTTCACCTTGGGGAGCACCCGTCTTGTTTGTTAAGAAGAAGGATGGTACGCTTCGTCTTTGTATTGATTACCGAGAACTGAATAAGGTCACCATTAAGAATAAGTACCCATTGCCGAGGATAATGATTTGTTTGATAGTTACAAGGAGCACGAGTCTTTTCTAAAATTGATCTTAGGTCGGGTTACCATCAGCTTAAGGTCAAAGCCGAGGATGTTGAGAAGACCGCTTTCCGGACAAGATATGGCCACTATGAATTTTTAGTGATGCCTTTTGGAGTGACCAACGCCCCTGCTGCATTTATGGATTTGATGAACAGAGTCTTTAAGCCATATTTAGATGAGTTTGTAGTTGTCTTCATTGATGATATATTGATCTACTCTAAGAGTAAAGCTGAGCATGAGGACCATTTGAGACTTACCTTACAGATTTTGAGAGACCGGAAATTGTATGCTAAGTTTAACAAGTGTGAGTTTTGGCTTTCTACTATTTCATTTGGGTCATGTGATTAATGAAGAGGGTATCTCGGTTGATCCTAGTAAAATTGAAGCCATAGTGGATTGGCCGAGGCCGACTAATGTGTCCGAGGTTCGTAGTTTTCTGGGTTTGGCAGGTTATTACCGAAAGTTTGTGAAGGATTTCTCAAGGACTGCAATTCCGTTGACGCAATTGACCAAGAAGGGAGCGGCGTTTGAATGGACCGAAGATCGGGAATCAGGTAATGAAGAGTTCCACATCTATAGTGATGCATCGCATAAGGGTTTGGGTTGTGTATTAATGCAAGGGGGCAAGTCATAGCATATGCATCTCGTCAGTTGAAGCCACATGAAAAGAACTATCCTACCCATGATTTAGAACTAGCAGCCGTAGTTTGCTTTGAAGATTTGGCGTCACTACTTGTATGGAGCTTCTTGTCAGTTTTTACAGATCATAAGAGCTTAAAGTACCTGTTCACTCAGAAGGAATTGAATATGAGGCAGAGAAGTGGCTCGAGTTGTTGAAAGACTACGACATGCAAATTCAATATCACCCAGGTAAAGCAACAAGTAGCCGACGCTTTGAGCAGAAAGATAACTGGAAGTTTGGCATGTCTAACCATGATTTCAGTGGAACCGACTATTGTGGAGGAAGTAAGGGCAAGACAGATGGAGGACGAATTCTTCAAGAAGGTAGCCGACGAGATTATTACGAAGCCGAGATCAGGGTATACCATCGAAAATCAAGTGCTTAAGTTCGAAGGAAGGTTATGTGTGGCCGACATCCCAGAGTTGAAGAAGAGAATTTTGCAGGAAGCTCATGGTTCCAAGTTTGCTGTTCATCCAGGGAACACTAAGATGTATCAGGATGTGAAGCAGACGTTTTGGTGGCCGAATATGAAAGGAGAAATAGCTGAGTTCGTATCCCAGTGTTTGCATTGTCAACAGGTGAAGGCAGAACATCAAAGGCCAGCAGGACTTCTTCAACCTTTGCCGATTCCTGAGTGGAAATGGGAACACATCTCCATGGATTTTGTGATTGGTTTGCCGAAGACACAGAAAGGTATGGATTCGATTTGGGTTGTTGTTGATAGGTTAACTAATCAGCACACTTTTTACCTGTTAAGACTACCCAACGCCGATCAACTTGCCTTGTATGTGAACGAGATTATTAGACTTCATGGGGTGCCGATGTCAATTGTGTCAGACCGAGATCCGAAGTTTGTTTCCAGATTTTGGCAGAGTCTACAAAGAGCTTTCGGAGCCGAGTTGAGGTTTAGCACAGCTTTCATCCCCAGACTGATGGGCAGACAGAGAGGACAATTCAGACACTTGAAGATATGCTTAGACTATGTGTTTTGGACTTCCAAGGAAGTTGGGGAGTGCATTTACCTTTAGTAGAATTCGCTTACAACAACAGTTATCAAGCTAGCATTGGCATGGCGCCGTATGAAGCTTTGTATGGAAGAAAGTGCAGGTCGCCGATATGTTGGACCGAAGGGGACAAAACTCTGCTTGGTCCCGAACTAATTCAAGTGACAACAGAGAAGATTAAACTTATTCACAGAGGATTAAGACTGCTCAGAGTCGACAGAAGAGCTACGCCGATCAGAGAAGGAATGAGTTAGAATTCAAGTTGGGGATCAGTATTCCTGAAGGTTCTCGCCGATGAAAGGAGTTTCCAGATTTGGAAGAAAGGTAAGTTAGCACCCCGGTATATTGGGCCATTTGAATTCTTGACAAGGTTAACACCGTTGCCTACAGACTTGCTTTGCTGCCAGAATTAAGCCAAGTCCATAATGTGTTTCATATTTCGATGTTGAGGAAGTATATTCGGGACCCACTGCATGTGATTGACTATTCCAGGATTGTAGTTAATGAGGATTTGGACTACGAAGATAAGCCGATACGTGTTATCGATAGACAGGTAAGACAGTTGAGAAACAAGTCGATACCAATGGTTAAAGTTGAATGGAAGGAGCATTACGGTGAGGATGCTACCTGGGAAATGGAAGAGGAAATGAAAATTCGACATCCAGAATTGTTCTTGGAACAAGGTACCTTAAGTTTGGGGACCAAACTTCTTTAAGGGGGGTAGGATGTAACAACCCTCACTTTGATTTAGTCTACTTGCATACATTCATGTATGATCTTGTCTTGTTATGTATTTGCAAGTCTTGCCTTGTCTTGTTTTGTTTACGTTGGCTTGCATGATTTTGTTCCTTGCTTGGTGTGTAGCCGAGGTCATCTTGAGCCTAGTTCACCTTTGAACCTTTGTACCTAGAGCTACCTTGGAACCACTTTGGTTGACCTCCACCTTCACCCTGGCATATTAGTCGAGATGTCACTATTGGGCCGAAATGTGTACCATCTGGGCCGAGATGTTTATCCTTGCACTTAAGCGATCTTCTACCCGGATAGGTATGACTTAGACCGAGGTGTGGCACATCTAGGCCAAGGTGTGGCACAGCTTAGTCAAGAGTTGACCTTCCAAGCCGATGTCTTTGTTCCCTTTACTTGCTGAAGCTTTGTCCTAGCCGAGATCATTCATAGCCGGAGTGCCCGTGCCGTTTAGCTTGTTGAGCACACTTTGTCATTGTTTTGTCTTGTCAATCAGTCACCTTTTTGAGTTGAACCAACCCGGTAGTGCCACGCGTCCGAGCTGACTGTTAAGACAACCGGCAGACCTAGAAACAAATCATTTTATCTCAAATCTTTGTCTTTAGAGAGAGAAGCTCTAGAGGAAGAAGGAGGAATTCTTGAGTGAGAATAGATCTTCCAAGCTTGATCTTTGGAGTTTGAGCCGTTAGATTCGTGTCTTGAGGTTAGAATCTTAACCTACCCTTGTTGTTCTTATTGATCATCTAGTTGCATTGCATGATCGAATCTGTTTTGCATGTCATGCATCGATTTGAAGTTGGTTTTGGAAGAGAAAAATAGTATTCCTGCATTCTTGAAGAAAAGTCTCGTTTTGATCCGAAAGTTTGGAACAAGAACCATGTTTTTGTGTTTGTTCTTGCATGATCTTCTTGTATGGATACCCAGGTCCGTGTTTTGAACTCATGGCATGAAATCTCAGATTTTGTAACAAGTTATGAGCCTTTGCATTCATCTTCTTTATGATCATGTTCTTCATGTTCTTCAAAGGGAAACCCAGGTTTTCCCGACTTTGCTTTTGAATATGGCCATCGGGACCACACCTCGGCAAGGGGGTGTGGGACCTCGGCAAAGACCTGGTTGGTACCCAGTGTGTTTTCATGAGACGAAAAGCAGTGTTTTAACTCCCAGCATGTTTTGCTTTGTTATTGACTTGGATCTGGTGAGAATGCCGGGATCATGTGCATGCATGTAAAGCTTGTTTTAAGGATGTGATTACCATGTGATTGTAGGTCTTGATCTTCGCTTGAGCCTACACCCGAGAAGAACTATGTGAGTGTTTTCAATAAAGCTATGTTATAATGTTTTGATAAAGCTTGCTTTGCTTTGTTTGATAAAAGTATTTATTGAGCATGAATGATATCCTTGTTTGTATATCAAGCATTAGTTTTGTTTTGTTGGCCTTCTCGGAAAGTCCCTCGTGCTGGAGGACTCTAAACTTTCGCAGCACCATTGTGTTAAAGCGGGCTACGGGCCTAAGTAACACCAGTCTGTGTTAAAAGGATACGGTCCTTTGTAACACAAGTCCCTTGTGCTAGAGGACTCTAAACTTTTGTAGCACCCTTGTTTGAGTTATCTCCCTTGCCACCGACTGCCTTATGCGGGTGGGTTTGTCTAATCGATTACGGATCGGTTATTCCCTTGTTTTTTCCACTGACGGTTTACCGCGTGGGTTGTTTGTTCGTAATGTATTTGTTGATATTTCATGAGGCTTGACAGTACCCTTGAAGTTTGAAAGACTTGATAGATGAATACGGTTCATCCCCTGATTTCGTAAAGTTTGCACATGTTTTGTTTGGAAAAGACTTCGGCTATCATTTATGCAAACCCCTTTATTGTTCATGCCATTCACTGAGTATCCAAGCTCACCCTCTCTATATATATATGTAGGTGATGAGCAGGACGTCGGCGACGCCTAGATGTGTTTTGCAAGCTTGTTTTGGGTTTACGCTATGTCGGCTGACCATTTCTTTTACGTCGGCAAATCTTGAAAATTATGCTTCTTGGCTTGTATTATTGTATTTTGTACATGTCGGCTCGAGAAGCCTTTTGATCAAGATGTAATATATTTTGTTTAGCAACGGTTGATTATAAAACCATATCATGTATGCCATTTCATTTGATTTATGCACAGCTCTTATGGACCACTTGTACTTTAAGTTTTGCTTCCGCGCTTGTAAGCCCCTATGTATACTCTGTTTGTGTGTGAATCGGAAAGAGGCCTTTGGTAATCTCGGATTACTGGCCATCATGGCACCATCCTACTAGGGCGGGTTGGGGTCGTGACAGAATGGTATCAGAGCACAAGTTCCTTATAATACGTTATTCACACACTTTGAGTCCTAAAGAGCATAGGATTTCCCTTAGAATTGATGTTAGGATTGCATCATATTGCTTGCTACTTGACAATGTGTACATCATTTCGGCATGCCTATTTGTTACTTGCCTACGTGTTTATTTGCTTGTTCTGTTTTAAAGTCATACTTCGCATACTCATAGCATCATGAGGAGAGGTAGACCCCCAATTGGCCGAGATCAGTCCGAGGACAGATTGGACAGACTGGAAAGGTTAGTTGAAGGTTTGGCCCGCGAATTGAGGCAAACAAGGCAGCAGTACACTAGTGCTACTTCGACTCAGGCCGAGCAGACAAACGGCCGAAATGCAGCTCCACCTCCACCCCTCCGGTACCACAAGTGCTTCCACAGCCAGCTTTATAGGGGCACGATAGCTTTGATCAGAGAATTCAAGAAAATGAAGCCACCGAGATTTCAAGGGGGTATAGAGCCGATGAAAGCGAAGCGTGGGTTTGGAAATGGAAAATTGTTCGAGATCTTCCCCAGCACCGACGCTCAGAAAGTGACACTGGCAGCATTCACATTGGATGACGACGCTCGCAGATGATGGATGATGGTTCGAGAAGGCAATCCAGACTTGACCTGGACCCGATTTTTGGAGTTGTTTTACAACAAACACTTTCCCCTTAGTGTACGAAACCGCAAGGCTACTGAATTTCAGATCTTGACACAAGGCAACGGGACAGTGGCAGAATACGACCGCGCTTTTACTTAATTGGCGAGGTATGCACCTCACATGGTCAGCGATGAGTATATGAAGGCAAGGAAGTTTGAGAGTGGGCTTAGTGGACCGATACAGGACCGGGTTAACCTGCACAACATGCCAACTTACGCCGGAGTGTTGGATAAAGCCATCCTGGCTGAAGCTAACTTGAACAGATACCAGAGTTCGGGAGAGAACCAGAGGAAAAGGCAGAATTTTGACAGTCGCCAAGCACAGTTTGCTACCAAGAAGAAAGCGAATGTTGGCGGCTCAAACCACCCAAGACAGGAAAGTGGTAAGAAGCCGACATGTTCGAGTTGTGGGAAGCCACATTTCGGAGTCTGTCGTCGGGCGTCTGGAGCTTGCTATGAATGTGGTGAAATGGGACACTATGTGAGAGATTGTCCTAAGGCAAAGATTGTTGATGGCAAGAAGGATGAGAATGCCTCGGGTTCCGTTCAGAAGGGCAACGTGGGAAAAGGACAGATGAGGCAGGGCAGAGTTTTTGCACTGGTACCAGGAGACACGCAGAATGCTGAGACAGTGGTGTCAGGTATACTTCCAATTTGCTCTCAAGATGCATATGTATTGATTGATTCGGGCTCTACGCATTCATTCGTATCTGCTAAGTTTGCCGAGAAGATTAATAGGAGACTAGAACCCCTTGATTATATGTTATCTGTGTCTACTCCATCTGGGAGATCTATGATTATTGCATCCATTTATAGAGCATGTGTTGTTGTGATTGAGAATGTTGAATTGTTAGTTGATTTAATGCCTTTGGACATAGCCCATTTTGATGTTATATTGGGAATGGATTGGTTAGTAGAAAACCATGCATCCATTGATTGTGTCTCTAAGAGTGTTACCTTGAAATCCCCAAACCAAGCCGAGGTTATGTTTCAGGGTAAAGGAGTAGTACCCCCACCTTACTTAATCTCATCCATGAAAGCCTTTAAGTTGATCCAAAAGGGGTGCCGAGGTTATTTGTGTAGTATACTAAGTAAGCTGAATGGAAGTGTCGAGTTAGCCGACGTCCCGATTGTTAATGAATTCCCCGACGTCTTTCCAAACGATTTGCCTGGTCACTTGGTTGATAGGGAGGTAGAATTTACTGTTGACGTCATGTCGGGAACCCAGCCTATCTCTAAAACACCCTACAGAATGGCCCCCGCTGAGCTTAAGGAACTGAAATTGCAGCTGCAAGAGCTGTTAGATAAGGGTTTTGTTAGGCCGAGCACTTCGCCTTGGGGAGCACCCGTCTTGTTTGTTAAGAAGAAGGATGGTACGCTTCGTCTTTGTATCGATTACCGAGAACTGAATAAGGTCACCATTAAGAATAAGTACCCATTGCCGAGGATAGATGATTTGTTTGATCAGTTACAAGGAGCACGAGTCTTTTCTAAAATTGATCTTAGGTCGGGTTACCATCAGCTTAAGGTCAAAGCCGAGGATGTTGAGAAGACCGCTTTCCGGACAAGATATGGCCACTATGAATTTTTAGTGATGCCTTTTGGAGTGACCAACGCCCCTGCTGCATTTATGGACTTAATGAACAGAGTCTTCAAGCCGTATTTAGATGAGTTTATAGTTGTCTTCATTGATGATGTATTGATATATTCTAAAAGCAAAACTGATCATGAGAGTCATTTGAGACTTACCTTACAGATTTTGAGAGATCAGAAATTGTATGCTAAGTTTAGCAAGTGTGAGTTCTGGCTTTCTACTATTTCATTTCTGGGTCATGTGATAAATGAAGAGGGTATTTCAGTCGATCCTAGTAAAATTGAAGCTGTTGTGAATTGGCCGAGGCCGACTAATGTGTCCGAGGTTCGAAGTTTTCTGGGTTTGGCAGGTTATTACAGGAAGTTTGTGAAGGATTTCTCAAGAATTGCAGTTCCGTTGACGCAATTGACCAAGAAGGGAGCGGCGTTTGAATGGACCGAAGATCGGGAATCAGCCTTCCAGGAGTTGAAGACGAGGTTAGTCACAGCACCAGTTCTTGTACTTCCATCAGGTAATGAAGAGTTCCACATCTATAGTGATGCATCGCATAAGGGTTTGGGTTGTGTATTAATGCAAGGGGGCAAAGTCATAGCATATGCATCTCGTCAGTTGAAGCCACATGAAAAGAACTATCCTACCCATGATTTAGAACTAGCAGCCGTAGTATTTGCTTTGAAGATTTGGCGTCACTACTTGTATGGAGCTTCTTGTCAGATTTTTACAGATCATAAGAGCTTAAAGTACCTGTTCACTCAGAAGGAATTGAATATGAGGCAGAGAAGTGGCTCGAGTTGTTGAAAGACTACGACATGCAAATTCAATATCACCCAGGTAAAGCAACACAGTAGCCGACGCTTTGAGCAGAAAGATAACTGGAAGTTTGGCATGTCTAACCATGATTTCAGTGGAACCGACTATTGTGAGGAAGTAAGGCAAGACAGATGGAGGACGAATTCTTCAAGAAGGTAGCCGACGAGATTATTACGAAGCCGAGATCAGGGTATACCATCGAAAATCAAGTGCTTAAGTTCGAAGGAAGGTTATGTGTGGCCGACATCCCAGAGTTGAAGAAGAATTTTGCAGGAAGCTCATGGTTCCAAGTTTGCTGTTCATCCAGGGAACAGGATGTGAAGCAGACGTTTTGGTGGCCGAATATGAAAGGAGAAATAGCTGAGTTCGTATCCCAGTGTTTGCATTGTCAACAGGTGAAGGCAGAACATCAAAGGCCAGCAGGACTTCTTCAACCTTTACCGATTCCTGAGTGGAAATGGGAACACATCTCCATGGATTTTGTGATTGGTTTGCCGAAGACACAGAAAGGTATGGATTCGATTTGGGTTGTTGTTGATAGGTTAACTAAATCAGCACACTTTTTGCCTGTTAAGACTACCTCCAACGCCGATCAACTTGCCTTGTTGTATGTAAACGAGATTATTAGACTTCATGGGGTGCCGATGTCAATTGTGTCAGACCGAGATCCGAAGTTTGTTTCCAGATTTTGGCAGAGTCTACAAAGAGCTTTTGGAGCCGAGTTGAGGTTTAGCACAGCTTTCATCCCCAGACGATGGGCAGACAGAGAGGACAATTCAGACACTTGAAGATATGCTTAGACTATGTGTTTTGGACTTCCAAGGAAGTTGGGGAGTGCATTTACCTTAGTAGAATTCGCTTACAACAACAGTTATCAAGCTAGCATTGGCATGGCGCCGTATGAAGCTTTGTATGGAAGAAAGTGCAGGTCGCCGATATGTTGGACCGAAGTTGGGGACAAAACTCTGCTTGGTCCCGAACTAATTCAAGTGACAACAGAGAAGATTAAACTTATTCAACGGAGGATTAAGACTGCTCAGAGTCGACAGAAGAGCTACGCCGATCAGAGAAGGAATGAGTTAGAATTCGAAGTTGGGGATCATGTATTCCTGAAGGTCTCGCCGATGAAAGGAGTTTCCATATTTGGGAAGAAAGGTAAGTTAGTGCCCCGGTATATTGGGCCATTTGAAGTTGTTGACAAGGTTAACACCGTTGCCTACAGACTTGCTTTGCAGCCAGAATTAAGCCAAGTCCATAATGTGTTTCATATTTCGATGTTGAGGAAGTATATTCGGGACCCACTGCATGTGATTGACTATTCCGGGATTGTAGTTAATGAGGATTTGGGCTACGAAGAGAAACCGATACATGTTATCGATAGACAGGTAAGACAGTTGAGAAACAAGTCGATACCAATGGTTAAAGTTGAATGGAATGAGCATTACGGTGAGGATGCTACCTGGGAAATGGAAGAGGAAATGAAAATTCGACATCCAGAATTGTTCTTGGAACAAGGTACCTTATGTTTGGGGACCAAACTTCTTTAAGGGGGGTAGGATGTAACAACCCTCACTTTGATTTAGTCATACTTGCATACATTCATGTATGATCTTGTCTTGTTATGTTGTTTTGCAAGTCTTGCCTTGTCTTGTTTTGTTTACGTGTGGCTTGCATGATTTTGTTCCTTGCTTGGTGTGTAGCCGAGGTCATCTTGAGCCTAGTTCACCTTTGAACCTTTGTACCTAGAGCTACCTTGGAACCACTTTGGTTGACCTCCACCTTCACCCTGGCATATTAGCCGAGATGTCACTATTTGGGCCGAGATGTGTATCATCTGGGCCGAGATGTTTATCCTTGCACTTAAGCGATCTTGTACCCGGATAGGTATGACTTAGACCGAGGTGTGGCACATCTAGGCCAAGGTGTGGCACAGCTTAGTCAAGAGTTGACCTTCCAAGCCGATGTCTTTGTTCCCTTACTTTTGAAGCTTTGTCCTAGCCGAGATCATTCATAGCCGGAGTGCCCGTGCCGTTTAGCTTGTTGAGCACACTTTGTCATTGTTTGTCTTGTCAATCAGTCACCTTTTTGAGTTGAACCAACCCGGTAGTGCCACGCGTCCGAGCTGACTGTTAAGACAACCGGCAGACCTAGAAACAAATCATTTTGTCTCAAATTTTGTCTTTAGAGAGAGAAGCTCTAGAGAAGAAGGAGGAATTCTTGAGTGAGAATAGATCTTCCAAGCTTGATCTTTGGAGTTTGAGCCGTTAGATTCGTGTCTTGAGGTTAGAATCTTAACCTACTCTTGTTGTTCTTATTGATCATCTAGCTGCATTGCATGATCGAATCTGTTTTGCATGTCATGCATCGATTTGAAGTTGGTTTTGGAAGAGAAAAAATAGTATTCCTGCGTTCTTGAGAAAAGTCTCGTTTTGATCCGAAAGTTTGGAACAAGAACCATTTTTGTGTTTGTTCTTGCATGATCTTCTTGTATGGGTACCCAGGTCCGTGTTTTGAACTCATGGCATGAAATCTCAGATTTTGTAACAAGTTATGATCTTTGCATTCATCTTCTTCATGATCATGTTCTTCATGTTCTTCAAAGGGAAACCCAGGTTTTCCCGACTTTGCTTTTGAATATGGCCATCGGGACCACACCTCGGCAAGGGGGTGTGGGACCTCGGCAAAGACCTGGTTGGTACCCAGTGTGTTTTCATGAGACGAAAAGCAGTGTTTTAACTCCCAGCATGTTTTGCTTTGTTATTGACTTGGATCTGGTGAGAATGCCGGGATCATGTGCATGCATGTAAAGCTTGTTTTAAGGATGTGATTACCATGTGATTGTAGGTCCTTGATCTTCGCTTGAGCCTACACCCGAGAAGAACTATGTGAGTGGTGTTTTCAATAAAGCTATGTTATAATGTTTTGATAAAGCTTGCTTTGCTTTGTTTGATAAAAGTATTTATTGAGCATGAATGGATATCCTTGTTTGTATATCAAGCATTAGTTTTGTTTTGTTGGCCTTCTCGGAAAGTCCCTCGTGCTGGAGGACTCTAAACTTTCGCAGCACCATTGTGTTAAAGCGGGCTACGGGCCTAAGTAACACCAGTCGGTGTTAAAAGGATACGGTCCTTTGTAACACAAGTCCCTTGTGCTAGAGGACTCTAACTTTTGTAGCACCCTTGTTTGAGATATCTCCCTTGCCACCGACTGCCTTGTGCGGGTGGGTTTGTCTAATCGATTATGGATTGGTTATTTCTTTGTTTTTGCCACTGACGGTTTACCGCGTGGGTTTGTTCGTTCGTAATGTTTTTTGTTATTTCATGAGGCTTGACAGTACCTTGAAGTTTGAAAGACTTGATAGATGAATACGGTTCATCCCCTGATTTTGTAAAGTTTGCACATGTTTTGTTTGGAAAGGACTTCGGCTATCATTCATGCAAACCCCTTTATTGTTCATGCCATTCACTGAGTATCCAAGCTCACCTCTCTATATATATATGTAGGTGATGAGCAGGACGTCGGCGACGCCTAGATGTGTTTTGCAAGCTTGTTTTGGGTTTACGCTATGTCAGCTGACCATTTCTTTTACGTCGGCAAATCTTGAAAATTATGCTTCTTGCTTGTATTTATTGTATTTTGTATATGTCGGCTGGAGAAGTCTTTTGATCAAGATGTAATATATATTTTGTTTAGCAACGATTGATTATAAACCACATCATGTATGCCATTTCATTTGATTACGCGCAGCTCTTATGGACCACTTGTACTTTAAGTTTTGCTTCCGCGCTTGTAAGCCCCTATGTATACTCTGTTTGTGTGTGAATCTCGGAAAGAGGCCTTTGGTAATCTCGGATTACTGGCCATCATGGCACCATCCTACTAGGGCGGGTTGGGGTCGTGACATAATTTATGCAACTTCCATTTTTATTTTTATTCAACTTCCATTTTTATTCAATTTCCTTTTCTATTCCACTTCCTTTTTTTTTTATTTAATTTCCTAATAGATCGTTAAGGTATAGTGGTTTCTGGAATGAACTTCCATTTTTATTTTTATTCAACTTCCTTTTGTATTCAATTTTCTTTTCTATTCGACTTTCTTTTTTTTTTTAATTTCCAAATAGATCGTTAAGCTATAGTGGTTTCTGCAATGAACTTCCATTTTTATTTTTATTCAACTTCCATTTGTATTCAATTTCCTTTTCTATTCAACTTCCTTTTTTATTTAATTTCCAAATAGATTGTTAGGGGATAGTGGTTTCTTGAATGAACTTCGATTTTTAATTTTATACAACTTCCATTTTTATTCAATTTCTTTTTCTATTCAACTTATTTTTTTATATAATTTCCAAATAGATCGTTAAGGTATAGTGGTTTCTTGAATGAACTTCCATTTTCAATTTTGATGCAACTTCCATTTTTTATTTTTATTCAACTTCCATTTGTATTCAATTTCCTTTTCTATTCAACTTCCTTTTTCGCTTAATTTCCAGATAGATCGTTAAGGTATAGTGGTTTCTTGAATGAACTTTTATTGTTAATTTTATGCAACTTCGATTTTTATTTTTATTGAACATTAATTTTTATTCAATTTCTTTTCCATTCAACTTCCATTTTTCTTTAATTTCCAAATAGATCGTTAAGGTATAGTGGTTTCTTGAATGAACTTCCATTTTTATTTCTATTTAACTTCCACATATAGGGTAAAGCTAGCACGTCTGTCAACGGCTTACGAAATCAAATGACCTATACGCAATCACTGCTAACAGTTTGACTTTACGCGACTTGGATGACGTCCCACTAACTCTAGCACTATTCTACCCATCATTAAGCACTAACCCAAGAATTCTGCTAATTAGATTTTTATTTTATTTTACCTTAATGATGCCATATATGGTCTCATGTTTTACTGTGCTGGAGGAGGAGGCTTGACGGCCGTAGCCAAAAGGCAAATCTGTTCTTGAATTTGAGTTTGGAGATTTGTAATCTGTTGATTACAGGTATCTAGTTGCTGAAGACCCCAAGGGTCATTAGGCCAAATAGACAAATAGTTTTCAATATTACTTTTTCTTATAATATGAAATTCTAATATATCATTTAATATAACAAGATTATACACAAACATACATTAAAAATAATCTAAAGAAAGAAATACTTACAATCAATACTGTAAACTTTTATTATACTTAAAGAGAAGACACACTTCAGGAGTACACACTTTATAGACTGAAAATTATAATTCTTACACACACTCTGCCATCAACAAGGGTGAGGCATCCCTTATACAGAAAAGAAAAGAAAATAGGATAAGGATAAGAGAGACAGGTGGCGTGTCCTGGATGGCTTGGAGTCAATTATCCTTATCTCCTCAATATGATCCTTATCTATAATTGTCGGTAGAGGATAGCTGGATGGGCAGCTGTTATGATGGCAGACCAAGGAATCTACTTTTGCCGAAAGTAGATTTGTCATTACATGGTGCTGGAAAGTGATGCTGGAGTTGTAGAGGACAAAGGCAAATTATTCCTCTGTTCCTTTTCCCTTCCTGCCCTTTTCTTGGCTCATCTTTTCAGCGATTAGGCCTGTTAAAGAATCCCAAAAATCTCCAAAGTTTGGATCGGCATTTGCTGGATCTTGTGATTCATCTGCCAAAACTGTAAATTCATTGTCATCCAATAATGGATCAAAATGGCCTTCTTCTTCAGGACCTCCATGACTGGAACCAGATTTCATACTGGTGTCGTCGCGAGAAAATGACTGGAGGAATTGTTCCTTCATGTAATCCATGCTTTTAATGACCAATTCCTGTTCTGATAGAGCTGGATATTTTTGTCGTAATTCATTCTGAATTTGGACAAAGGGATTCTGAACAGAAGGTGCGGCTGGAATGAGTTTGGGAGTAGCATCCCAACAAGCCTGTGTATGGGCTTGTATTTTCTGGAGAAGTTCCTGGTGCGGTTTAGGATCATCCAACTTATTCCACCATTTATAAAAGAAAATCCTTTTTAAACGGGGAATTTGTTCTGGAAATCACATTGAAAATCACATTGGGAATTTTGTTCTGGAAATCACATTGAAAATCACATTGGGAATTTTGTTCTGGAATTTTGTTCTGGAAATCACATTGGAAATCCCATTTCCAAATCCATGGAATTCCAAAGCGAATAACAAAATGAACTGTAGACTTGGACATCGATATATCCTTTAATCCTGGAAGATGACTATAAGCAATTTGCCATTCTTAAATGCATTGCGAATAGAGTCTGGAAAAGCATCAATCTGGATACCAAATTTATCTCACCAAACGAGAAACCAATGGGGAGATCGTTGTGTAGAACGTCGGGAAGAACACGGATAAACCAAGAATGGTTCCGTGGGGGATTCATCTAGTAAAATGCCTGGGAAAAGGCATCAATGTAATCCAATAGCTGTAACGAGACTCCTTATTGCGGATCTCAAGAGTACGGGTAACATGGGGGTGCATAGCCCAAGCGGCCATAGGCAAGATTTACTGGATAGTAGCTTTACTATAATTAATAGGACTGGCTGTACGATTTGGTTCAGCCAAAGTATGTTTGAAAATCCATGGAAGCAGTATCCACAAGGATCTGCTCATAAATGTATCTATATTGATAAAAATGAGGTAAAGAATGTTGAGTAGTCAAATACCTCCTTTGATTTCCCAAGGATCTTTCATCCATTGGATATCAGCTATATCAATATAGAGAATTGTTTCCTCAATAATAAAATTCTGGATATAAGGTACTGGAGGAGTTATGAGGACATCCTTAGCCATTTGGCTAGATTCCCCTTTCTTACTGGAGTGGGCATGTAGCCTTGGAAAGTCTGTATTGTATGGATTTCCCCTTCTGCGGCCCCTTCTGCCTGGGCCTCGGCCTCTACTGGACATTGTTTGGACCTTGCAAATATTCACGGGTTAAAAAGTCTGGAAGAGAATTAGTTTCTCCTTTAATATACTCAATATCAAAATCAAAGACTGAAAGTTGGCCCTGCCATGTGGCAAAAATTTGTTTTTGGGCTAGATTTAGACATCTTTTTTCAAAATCTGTTCGCTGCAGAACAATCAACTCTAATTAAAAAATGTTGATTTAATAAATCATCCTGGATTAAAAACACATTTAATAATGGCTAAACATTCTTGTTTAATTGTCGGATAATTTTTTGCAGCTTGATGCCAGATGCCAGAAGTAAATCTTAAAAGTTCTTCCTTTTTGCTGTTAGGATTAAATTGTTTTAATATGCCACCATAACCAAGGTTAGAGGCATCGATTTCAACAATTTTTTTCCAATCTGGATTTGGTAAAGAAGGATAAGGTAGAGTCTTGACTCTAGCCTTGATTTTCTAAACAGCTTCGGTGTGTGCTGGACCCCATGGTGGAGGATTTTTCCAAAGTCGGGAATATAAAATACTGCATCAGTAGCAAGGTTAGGATAGTAATCATGAATATAATTTAGACTTCCCAAAAATCTTTGTAACTGAGTTTTGTCTTTTATTTCATATGGAAATTTAGATGCAAACTCCATACTTCGGTTAATTGGAATAATGGTGCCATTATGAATATTATGGCCCAAAAATCTCACTGTAGTTTGGAAAAGTTTCATTTTTGATGCAGAAACTACTAATCCATTTCTGATGATAACATGCTTAAAAATATTAAGATGCTTCAGATGCTGGCCAATGGATGATGAAAAAATTAGAACACCATCAATGTAACAAATAGCAAATTCTGTATAAGGATTAAAAATATCATTCATGATATGCTGGAATTCAGATGGAGCATTTTCAATCCAAATGGCATTACATTCCATTCAAAATGCCCAAAGGGTACTGTAAAAGCAGTTTTATACCGATCTTTTTCGGCTATTTGGACTTGCAATAACCTGATTTCACATCAAATTTGGAGAATATGATAGCATCCTGGAGGCGATCTAGAAGATCTTTTTTATTCGGACTGGATATCTAATCCATTGTAGAGCATCATTCAGAGGTTTATAATTGATTACCAATCTTGGCACACCTCTTTCAATCTCTGCATTTTTATTGACAAAAAATGCTGTACAACTCCAAGGAGATTTACTGGAGC
>JAPPVO010005025.1:0-30794 GCA_030407325.1 Camellia japonica | reverse complement strand
TTTGGCCGAGTGGCGGAATAATCTTGTTATCAATCAAATCTTGTACCTCGTGACGGAGGCGGAAGCAGTTATCAGTAGCATGGCCTGACTGCTGGTGGTATGCACAGTACTGAGTGGCATCATGGCCTGCTGGAAGGGTTTGGGAGTGGCCTAGGATCGAGGGGTGTAAGATGCCCCTTTTTGGCCAAGATCAGAAGTGCCCTAGACAAAGGCATGTGGAGAGGATGGAAGGCCCTGCGCCCTCGGGCAGTATCTTGGAGTCTGAACACTCTTGCAGATGCACTAGCGAACGGATCAGCGGGTGCGGCTTTGGATTTCTGATTCTTTCCGGATGCAAGGCTGGAAGTGGGAAGAACTGTTTTGGCATGACGGGCCTATCCCGATTCTCTGATTGACTGGAATTGCCCTCAGGCGGAGTGGGGAAAGCACCCTCCACAGCTTTTGTCATAACTGCAGATACCTGTTGCTTGTTCATCCCCCTGGCTTTCAAAGCCTCTACTGCCCACAGCAGTTGTTCGATAGGGTCGGCATCTGCCTCCATCTTGCCTTTATCACTGGCCTCGGCCTGATTCAGAACTTGGTTTGATGCGTCGTTACCATAACTGGAGGTCATCTCCGGTTGGTTGAGTTCAATCACAATTCGTCCCAGTAGCGGAGGCTCCTGGGGTACAAAGCTTCCGACGTATGGTGCGACTGGCGGCGAAGCTGTCATTCCATAGGCGAGATCCGTCACGGATCTTTGAAGATCACCTATCATCCCCATTAGCTCAAATGTAGTGGGCTCACGAGCCTGATATAGCTGGGGAGCCTAAACCGGGTGCGCGGCCGGCGATCTGGGCGGATGCGGCATGTCAACGGTAGTTTCATCATGTAAGGTGATTTCTTGATCCAACGCGGCCGTCATGACCACGATTTCTTCTGAATTCTGCGTCATGCTAAATCCTGCCGCAGTGAGGGGAAGACACTAACTGTTCTGGATTGGCTCTCTGAATCTCTAAACTGAAACAGAAAACAAGCAGCATTTCAGCCCCAGACAGATCAAGCACGGATGTAGCCGAATAACTGTACTCTACTACTGATCACTGTTTCCCAGAATCACTATTCAAACTGAACTGATATCCACAGACACAACTGATTTTCAACAACACTGATACTGATGCCCTCGGCCGGATACCCAAACTTGTAAACTGATATATGCGTTCCCTGCAGAGATACACTCTAAAAGCACATAGCAAGTAAATGAGAGCCAATACACCCCTATGTTGGTAGGGTTCCCTGTCCTATTTGTCAGGAGCTAGGGTTTCACTACGCACGCAGCGGTTTCAAACAACCTATATCGGGTAAAGCAACCTGTCGTAGTTTGGAATGGTCACTATGGATTCCGAATATGCACTAGGTCGAATGGTCAAAAGAGGGTGCCCCGGTAAAAAAACGGGGTTTGTGTTCCCATACTGGCAGAGCCCGCAACCGGTCGGCCTTATGGTCATGCCTTGACAAGACAAGCCTCCGGCAAACCGCTCAGGAATAGCAGATGGCCAACACGGTGTCCTAGGCGCACCAAATGCAAATGCAATGCAAAAGACACATAAACGTAGTCAAAACAGGATATCACGAGTTCGAGTAAGCTCTCTAAACTCCCCAGCAGAGTCGCCAGAAACTGTAGACGCCCGTGGGCTTCGCTCTACAGTTCGGACTCCCTTTTGTGTCGCGTTCTAAATCTGAACCAAAGAGTCCAACTCTGGCAAATCGTTTTGAAGAAAAACAGATTTTTGAAAAAGTAGTGCCAAACATGGACTGCTTTGCCAGATTACAGAGTCGCCACCTAAATATTTTTTAATGGGGGAATTTAGGAAACCCTGACTCGGTGCCGAAGGCCACGTGTCCGTCATCACCAAATTGACTTGGCTCGGGAGCTTGGGTACGATCAGGAAGGTCAGCTATGAGCACCCCCTTTCGCCCGGTCCGAAGACCGGCCTCTACTAACCGTGATATCCTTTTTTGAAAACATTATGTTCTTATTCCAATTATTAGCCTAGAATTACTATGTTATGCGCAGCGAACAAGTATAGACTAGATCGCCTAATTTGGAAATAAGCATTGCACATCCGTCTTTTTGGGAAAACAGTTTGAAATTGCTACTCGCGAGTAGGCTAAAACATGGATTTCAATGAGTATTCCCAACTCAAGCAATCCAACCTCCACCCACAGGCATTCAAACAGTTTATAACACATAAGCATTTAGCCGCATGGTAAGCATACTGTCATGTTAGCATTCACACGCATGCGAAGTGCTAAAGCATAAAATACTTACATCGTATTCTGTGCCAAAAACAAATAACCCGGTTAGCCAACATGCATGACCTAGTTCATGTTAAGTGGCTAATGCATCGCATACAGGATGTAATCTAGACAGGCTCGGCTACCCTAAGCATGGCACATGAAATGCAACAACTATCACGTATTCAATTTTGGAATTGAAATACAATGCAGTTGCATGATGTGCCGAGCCCGATGCATGTAAACAAATGCATGATGCACGCATGCATTACATAAGGTATGCTGAAAATAGACGTGCCCTAATCTACCATCGTAAGCAGGTAAATAAAAGGGATAGAAAGAAATGGGGATTGGAAGACATACACCCACTCACACACACTTATTACAATTTTTGCCCTCGCTCGGAGGGACCAAATAATATTACAGTCCGAATAATAAATAAATTAAATACATTATTACACAATTCTAATATTAAAATCAAAGCAAATAAAAAATAAATGCAATGGGGCCTCAGCCCTGCCTTGGGATGTGCGAGTGATGCGTGCTCGATCTGTCTTGCCCGGAAAACCCGTGTCATGGCACTGTTGCTTCTGTTTTTACTGTCCTGCCTCTCTAAAAATTCCCAAAATCTCAGGATACATTCAAAATGATCTGTAGTACCACACCGGCTGAGGAGAGTGGTCATCGGCTGCTTGAATTGGCCACCGGCTGCATGTGAGGTTTATCGGCACAAAAATAGTGCCGGTCGGCACTATTTTCTGCCGGCCGGCAGAAAGTTCCTGCAGAGGACAGTTTGACAGCAGCAGCAAGACAGCAGTGCATGGCATGGATTTTGGGGGTATGTAAGCATGGTCAATACCTCCTATCATGCTTAGGGACTCAATGAGGCATGACCCTTGGTTCTTGGGCCATCAATAGTGCATCTTGATGCATAATAGCCTAGAGAACCAAGGTTGCATTTTGATTTGAAAATGCATGCAACACAAAAATGCTAACTAAGTCCCTATCATGACAATATCAAGGGCCTTAGTGACATGGGAGTTGGGGTGTGTTTAGTCACTTGGAGTACAAACACCCCTCAATTTCCATACTTGGTTTGACACCCCAAACCAAGTGATGAAATGCAACTATGCAAACATGCAAACATGCAAACTAGGATGTTAGCAAATTAAGTACCACACAACTAACACATTAGTCATGCAAAATGTTAGAATGTAAAAGAGGCTAGTGTGATACAAAAATGAGCTAAGTATGCAATGGGATCCACCAAGTATGCAACTAGCATGTGATGAGCATATAATGATGGTCTTAACCACCATGGGGGAGGCCTCAAACCTCCCCAAAATAGTGGCAAAGTGTGCCCCAAAAACATAGATAAAATGCTATGCAAGCATGCAAATTGATGGGCCTAAACTAAGGCAACAAAGAGAGCATCTAAATGCCATTAACATGGCCACTCATGGCACATGTTGGACAACTAAAAAACAGATATTTATCATGCAAAAATACCCAAATCCCACATATGGCAATCCCAAAACAACCCAAGAGCATAAGGCATACACTATGCACATTTCAAGGCTTAAAGGACACACCCTTAAAGCAAAAAGAGAGATGACAAATCTGAGCATATAAGCATGGATTAGGGTCTGAAATAGCATGGCAAAAGGCTCCAAATTGCTTAAATGACTTAACCAATGTACATGCATGAATCACACACTCAAGGCTTACAAGCCATCATACAAAACAACCATGTGAAGCACACCAAATGGGACTAAAACAGTGGCTCACAGCCCTCTAACATGGCAAAATAATGCTAGCATCTCCATGAAACTAAGCTAGAAACATACTAAAATCATGGCCTCAAAGTATGGCATGCTTTTGAGCATAAGAAAGCATTTCAAAACAAGTATGAGAGACATGTTAGAGGTGACAAATCCGACCAAAAACAGAATTTAAACATGCTCCAAAACACTCAAAAAAACTCTTAAATGAAGCCAAACAAGACTATGCATACATGCTATTCTTTGAACCTAAAACAAAGGCAAACAAGGGATCAAGGGGAGAGGGTGTCCCTCCCCTTTATGTGACTTCAAAACACCTCCCTCACCACTGAAAACCCACTGGTTTTCAGTGGGAAGGCCAAGAACACCAAGCCAAGAAGGCAAGAAAAGGCACCAAAGATGGCCAATCAAGGCCTAAAGTGATGAGGCTTAACTCAAACCAAAAAAAGACCTTAATGAAGGTTCAAGAACAAGTAAAAACAAGACTTTTTTATCTTAAACACAAACTCAAAAAACACAAAGTAAAGAGGGTAGAAAAGGGTTGCAAGAATGGGGAATATAAAGTGATGTTCTTACCCTTGAAGACCCCTTGAAGAACAAGTGGTGCAGCCACTCTCTAGTGCACAAAACCAGTCCAAAACCAACACAAATAACCTTCCAAGTCTCTCAATCTCGAGCTAAGGTGTAAAGGTGTGTGTAATGGTGCAAAAGTGAGGTAAATCTACACTTTCAAGCCTAAAATCACACACACAAGAGGAGAGAGATGGAGATCTATGTATCTATAGATATATAACAGAGAAATATATGTATAAGCTCTGGTTTTTGCCTCCAAAATGCTAACCCTTAGCCAAGAGGAGGAGCTCTCCTCTTATAGGCATTGTAAAGCTTGTCAAACAAGCTTGGAAGGAGTGTATCCCCTCCATACACGTGTATGGAGGGGAGCAAAAGCTACAAAGCTGTCTGAAAATATCCCAGAAAGCAAGTGCACAGTAGTCGGCAGGGCAAAATGGTCATTTCGCCAAAAATAGTGCTGACCGGCACAAAATAGTGCCGACCGGCACAATATAGTGCCGATGGAAAAACAAGCCAGCCGGTGGCCTCTAGCCACAGCCGGTGGTATGTGGGGGTGCCTCACAAGGCACTCCCTGTCCTTCCAAGGCAAAACACAAGTGTTTGGTGCAAAACCAGACACAAAATGGTCGAGTTTGGAGGTCCTGAGGCAAGGCGCGCGGGCCGAGAACTCCGGGAACTCCAAACGAACACAAACATGGATAATCACCGAGTGTTCAAGCGGTGACGTCCAAGTCTTGAGGACGGTCAAAAATGGGGTGTCTACAACGTGATCCTCCCCTTCGCCAAATTCCCAGTTACCCTGGACAACGACCATAACATCATCAACTCGTTTTCTAGAACTGGAAAGCATAGTAATCAGCTGATGGTCGATATCCTTGGCCCTAAGGAAGAAACGCTCGTGCCGACCAGAAGACTTAGCCGAGGCATAACAATGCCGGATGGTTGGAATGCCAAGGTTAATTCTTAGGCGACGGTTGAGCGCTATAACCCCCATTATGATTCTAAAGAAAATTCACATTAGGTTGGAAGGATTAACCCCAGTAGCGAAGCACAGCCCTAAGAAACGGGTGAAGGGGGAAACGGACTCCACCCTCTGCAATTGACAAAAGAGGAAAGACAATCGTGGTTTTGTCCTCCCTCTCCATATCAAGAGTGCCGTCTGCCACAGCGATAGACAGACATCATCAGAAATGGAGAAATGGCGTTTAAAGCCAGCGATTCGATCTGACGAGAGGAGGTCTTTTAAATGTTCGCCATACCCTATAATTTATGAGAATATGCCAAGGAAGGAAAAACCAGAAAGAGTCTTCAAAGCAAGGAGGAGAGAACTTACAAAGGACGAAGGGGATATCAGAAAACAGAGTTGCAGGGACTATCCAAAGGCAATCCAGCGATGAGCGTCATGAAATACATACTTGAAAGGACGTCAAAATTTTAAATCGCAATAAATAGACACGTGCGTGAAGGGGGAAAGTCGACACGACAACCGAAAGGGGTGCGCTTAGATATCCGCATGACGATGAGGCCAACCGCCACATTTTGGCTCTGACTTTTCGAAATTCGAAACCAAGCACTCCAGCCAACTGTCGTCGGTGAAGTGCTTGGGGGGCAATTGTGGGAGCCGAATAAGTAGAAGAGTCAGAAAACGCGTACCCCAGAAATTAGATACTATTCGGCTTCATATTGCGTAATTAGGACACCGAATGCATTAGTAAAGCCGAATAGACGGAGGTCAGTAGCTCCGAATGAATAAAAGGTGAATGGGATAAAAGTAGGCTCGAGCCCTGAGGCCCAAAAAGCAAGTATAAATACAAGAACCACAAATTTAGAAATGTATGTAAGAATCACTTCACTTAACTTAGTAAGAAAGCTATCCTGAGTGTCTGAACAAACTTGTCCGTCGGAGTGCTAATTCCAACATCCCCGACCGGAGTGTTTGTATCTTTTCAGGTGACTAGCTAAGGATCACTAGCATCTCCCAGGATCTGAAGAGTATTTCCAAACCACTTCTCCACAGCTGGCAAAGAAATATCTGCAAAAGCAAATAAAAAGGCCTCAGCCAACAAACATGGCCGACCGGCCGAAAAGGGTGCCGACCGGCCATCACTGATGGCCGATGGAAAGAAGGAAAGGCGTAGGCATGAGACCTAGCCGATGGGTTGTGGGGCTGACCAACAAGCCACCCCCTTCCCTCAGAAACAAAGCCACAAGCTCTTGGTCCACAACCAAGCACAAAACAGACAAGTTGAGAGGCTCCAAGGCAAGACGCGCAGCCGAGACCTTCAGAAACTCAAAATGAACACGAGCATGGATGATCATCGAGTGTTCGAACGATGACGCCCAAGTCTTGAGGATGGTCAAAAATTGGGTGTCTACAAGAAGTTGCGAAGAATACGTCCAGATTGGGCTTTGAAGATTAAGGAGGAAGTTACCAAACAGATTGAGGCAAGGTTCTTGCTTGTGTCTAAGTATCCAACGTGGTTGGCCAACATTGTTCCAGTCCCCAAAAAGGATGGCAAAATCAGAGTCTGTGTTGCTGTAGACGCGCCCCGTGTGAGGGCCTCAGTGCTACAGTTCAGACTCAATTTGTCACGGTTCTTAATCTGAACCAAAGAGTCCAAATCCGGCAAATCGTTTTTGAAAACAGATTTTTTGTAAAGAAGTGCCAAACATAGATTGCTCTACCAGATACAGAGTCGCCACCTAAATATTTATTATGGGGGAATTTAGGAAACCCTGACTCGTTTGCCTAAGGCCACGTGTCCGTCATCACCAAAGTTGCCTCGGCTTGGGAACTTGGGTACGATTGCGGAAGGTCAGCTATGAGCACCCCCGCTCGCCCGATCAAAGATTGGCCTCTACTAATCATGATATCTTGTTTTGAAAACATTATGCGTTCTTATTCCGATTATTAGCCTAGATTTACTACATGATGCGCATAGCAAACAAGTATAGACTGAATCGCCTGAATTGGAACAAAACATTTCATGTGTTTTTTTTTTTTTTTGAAAAGTGGTTTGCTACTCGTAAGTAGGCTGAAAATGCAGATTTTGCCACCCCCAAGTGGGCTTTAGAAAAAGATGGTTTTGTCACTATCTAGTGGGCTTAAAACTCACAGTTTAATGTCTTATTCCAATTTGGGTAATTCAACCTCCACCCACTGGCATTCAAGCAGTTATATCACATAAGCAGCTAGCCTCATGGTAATCATGCTATTATGGCAACACTCACACACATGCGGTATGCTAAAGCATAAAAGCTTACCTAGTACTCCAAGCCAAAACAGAAACTAGTAAGTAATCATATGCATGATCCTAGTTCATGTTAAGATGGCTAATGTAACACATGCAGGATGCAGCTAGAATAGGCTAGGCTAATCTATGGATGGCATGTGAAATGCAACAACTAACACGTATTCAACTTGGAATTGAAATACAATGTAGTTAGCATGATGCGCCGAGCCCGGTGCATGCAATACTGATGAATGATGCACGCATGCATAGCATAAGGTATGCTAATTTAAATATGTCCTAATACTAACCATCAAAGCAGGCAAGTAAAAGGGAGAAAGAAGTGGGGGTTGAAAGGCATGCACACATGCACCCACACTTATTACAAATACGCCCTCACTCGGAGGGACCGAAAGAATAATACAGTCCGAATAATGAATCAACTATCCTAGCTAATTAATTATTACAGACCCTCTAATTAATTAACAAATTAATCACAAAAATAATTTAAATGTGAAGCTAAAGAGACTGCCGCAGCTCTGCCTCGGAATGCGCGAATGATGCATGCTTGACTCGCCCCTCTCGGAAACTCGCTGCCATAGCACTGTTGCCTCTGTTTACACTGCCCTGCTCCTCTGAAAATTTGCACAAGTCCCAAGGATGCTTCTCTGAACACTGGGGAGCATCACCGACCAAGTGGAAACACCACCGGCCGAAGGGAATGGTTATCGACCATTGGTTGAGCCAAAAACTCCTAAGCATGCATGCTACCTTTATGAGCCAAAAATACAAACAAAGAGGGACAAAGGGAGAGGGGTGTCCCTCCCCTATGCAAGACTTCAAAACCTCTTCTTCACCACTGAAAATCCACTGGATTTCAGTGATGAGAAGGCCAACACACAAAAGTCTCCAAAGCTTAACAAAGAGAGCACAAAAAGGGCCAAACAAGGCCTAAGAAGGGGAGGTCGACCCCCAACACCAAAATGACCTCAATGAAACATCTTAAGCATGCAAATACAAGACTTTTTTCAGTTACAAACAAAGTCTAAAACAGCATGCAAGATAGGTTAAAGACTAGTGCAAGATTGGGGAATATAAAGCAATAGTGTTACCCTTGAAGAACAGCAAGGTCAGCCACCTTCTTCTAATCAAAACTGACCCAAAACTTCAAGAACAAACCCTCAAGACCTCCCAAGTCGAAGTATGGTGTAATGGTGTGTGTCTTAGTGCAAAACTAAGAATAAAACACACTTTTAGGCTCTTAAACACACACAAATGAAGAGAGAGAGGGAGATATAGAGAGAGAAGTTGTATATATCAGAATATATATGTATTTTGCTCTGGTTTTGCTTAACCCCATCAAAGGAGAAGAGGGGTCTCTTATACAGACAATGCAAAGACTAAGCTTCCAAGGGAAGCTATTCAAAAAGGGTCAAGGCTTCCAAGGGAAGCTAAGCTAAGGGTGCAAGCTTCTTGAGGAAGCTATGACAAAGGGTCAAGCTTCCTCAAGAAGCTTGAGCAAAGGGTGCAATCTTCTCTAGGAAGCTTGGACCAAAAGGGTGCAAAGGTTCAAAGCAGCCACACTCGTGCATGGGGGCAGGGTCCGTGCATTCCAGCTAGCACAGCTGGCATGCATTATGCCTAAAAAAGGCAAAAAGGTGGTATCGGCCAGAAAAGGAGGCCATCGGCCAAACAGATGGTCGGCCGACCACACCAAATGCCGACCGGCCAATGGTATATTTCACGAATGGCCAGTAGCAAGAAGACACGGCCGGTGGCCTCAAGCCAGGGCCGGTGGGTGTCAGGGGTAGCTAACAAGCTACTCTCTACCCTCAGAAGCAAAAACACAAGTGTTTGGTGCAAAATCAAACACAAGTGTTTGGTGCAAAATCAAACACAAAACAGTCGAGTTGAGAGATCCTTAGGCAAGGCGCATAGCCGAGACCTCCGAGAACTCAAAACGAACACGAACATGGGTGATCACCGAGTGTTCAAGCGGTGACGTCCAAGTCTTGAGGATGGTCAAAAATGGGGTGTCTACAGTTGCCCCTCTTTGACAGAACTCGAAAGTCATAACAATGACGGGAGTGATTGTCAAAGCCCAGAGACGACCCATTTTTGACAAGGCCGATGACTTAGACAAAACATACAAGCTGCAGATAAAGATATGCGCCCGAAGGCAGGGGCAAAATGCAACTGACAATGCAAGAAGCAGAGCATAACTTATGATCATGCAAAGAAAGCTGTAATGAAGCATAACAATGCAACAGTTTTAAGCTAGCACACACCAAACTACACTACAATGCAGAGAGAGTGTAAGAGAATCATGTAATTCTCGCTACGTTTCACGCGGAGAATACAATACCTGTGCGGTTCGTTTGGTCGTGCCAACTTCAAATGAACCGTACATACAATATCGTGCCTGAAAAAGATAGAAAACTTAACAGGTACAATATTGTTAGCAACATGCATATCAATGCAATTGAAAGTGTGTGACGACGCAAACCGATTAGAACGCATAACAATGCGATTTGAAACAAACATAACAATGCTATGAAGGCGCAAACACATGTAAGTAAACAACCCGGGACAACGTGCGCAATGTGTGAAGATGTAGACACATGTAAGTAAAGTATACGCGACAACGTATACAATGTGTATAAAATGAACTTGAACACATGTAAGTAAAGCATAACGCGACAACGTATGCAATGTGTATAGCAATTTGAACACATGTAAGTAAAGCATAACGCGACAACGCATGCAATGTGTATAAAAGGAAACTTGAACACATGTAAGTAAAGCATAACGCGACAACGCATGCAATGTGTATAAAAGGAACTTGAACACATGTAAGTAAAGCGATGCACGTATGCATGCAATGTGTATAGAAAGGAACTTGAACACATGTAAGTAAAGCAATGCACGTATGCATGCAATGTGTATAGAAAGGAACTTGAACACATGTAAGTAAAGCATAACACGACAACGCATGCAATGTGTATGGGAACTTGAACACATATAAGTAAAGCATAACGCGACAACGCATGCAATGTGTATAGGAACTCGAACACATTTAAGTAAAGCATAACGCGACAACGCATGCAATGTGTATGGGAACTTGGACACATATAAGTAAAGCATAACGCGACAACGCATGCAATGTGTATAGGAACTCGAACACATATAAGTAAAGCATAACGCGACAACGCATGCAATGTGTATAGGAACTCGAACACATATAAGTAAAGCATAACGCGACAACGCATGCAATGTGTATGGGAACTTGAACACATATAAGTAAAGCATAACGCGACAACGCATGCAATGTGTATAGGAGGAAAAAGGGGGCATATTCAACTAAAGCATGGTAAAGGTATGTTATCCATGATATTGAGATGCAAATTCAGAACAAGACAACATTGTGTAATGCGAGACGCGTAGCAAACGTGCTTTTAAAGCCAAAGCGAAACAACGTAATACAACACGATTGAAACGATTTGTGGAATTCGCAATATACAACAAAAAAAGGATACGGGATGGGACGCTCCTCGCGCGCACCGAGCATTGCTCGTAGAAGATGTAGCTCAAAGTCAATTCGAAGGCCTACTAATGTTCCGAGAGTGCGCTTCCTCGTACTGTCTTGAGTAAGGAAGGTGCCAAACCACATCGTTGACTCGAACGAGGGTGCGGGATGCATCGACCGCAAGGGGAGGTTACCGGTATCAATCCCGATACTCTGCTGCCCTGCCCTCTTTTTGCTTTACTTTCCTTTTTCACCGTTAGTTTTAAGCACATTGCACTGCCTCAGGCAGGTTTTCAAAACCATATATTTTTGCAAAAGACATGATGGAAACGAAACAGCTATTCCGAAAATGGTGTTACGTTTGTACTTTCTATGCATCGCATCGCGTGGCATCACATAATAATGCGAATGAAATCGAACTTTGTTTGAAAATTAAGCACTTGCGTCGTAATAATCAGGTAGTGAACCGACTTACAACTCGATAAGCAAAACAAAGAAACTCGATAAGCTAACCAAGTGCGAGTACAACTCGATAAGCAAAGCAAAGATTTAAGGAAATGAAGTACAACTCGATAAGCAAATGTACAACAACTCGATAAGCAAATGGGCGTGACCCCGTAAAAATCATCATCGGAGGGTATTGGAAGTGGTGCCAGTCCCCTAATTCTCGGCATGTTTCATCACATAAACAGCTCAGGGGACAAGAAAGAAGACCACCGGCCACAAGGGAAAGCCATCGGCCTCAAGGAATTGCCACCGGCCAAAAGTGATGGCCGGTCGGCATTATTTTTGGCCGGCCGGCCATGGATGGAAAGAACTACCAGAATGCTGACAGCTGTCCCCCACTCACACCTTATCCCCTACAAAAGCCTCAACTTCGTAGTTTTCTTCAATTCAACACTGATTTGCTCCAAATGGAAGAGTTCCTTGCCCAAAATCTCATGGCTTGGATTGCCAACTTGGATGGCTCGGAAAGGCTGAATTTCCGGGGGTTCGGCATAAATGCACTATTCACTCTCTCTGACGTCTCCACTGCACTTTCCATTCCTCCATGCCGCGGCAAGGTTTTGGAACCGGTGGTAACACATGTCTTTAGCTTTGGCGGGCAAGAGGTATGTCCTACCTTCGAAGATTTCCAAGTTTTGATGGAATCCGACAACAACGAAGAAATCTTGCCCCAACTTCGCTTCGGCCACACGCCCAAGCTTTAGGGCGAATGTGGTGGGCTCCAATGCATGATGCTCGATCTCTTGATTGGTTGACGAATGCTGCTGCATACCCAAGTTGATTTGCCGGTTTTCTGATGCCGGCGACCGTGGTGACCATCATTGGCAGGGTTGTCGACGACACGCCCTCTGTTTGTGCATGCTATCTCATTTCTTGCTTGCCTCAGGCTCCGGAGGATCTAGTGTCCGGTTGATCGAGGTTGCCCAAGGTTTGAAGGAGGGTAAGAGTTGCATCGCCATGACTCTGGCTGAGACATTGATGGGCTTGGATGCTTTCCATTGCCGCGAAACGACCAAATTTGCGGGAAGTCCACTACTGCTGCAGGTAATGTTTCCCACCCAATCTCACATATGTATTGCTCACATCACTCGGCCCTTAGGCTCGATTTTTCTCACAAAGCCCTCTTCTTACTTTTTCTCTCATACATCTCTCTATTCTTTATTCTCTCATTTTTCATCCCTTCCCAGGTGTGGTTGATGGACAAGTTGCAAGTTGTGGACTCTTGCCCGGCGTACTCAGCTCGCGGTTATTTCTTCCGACAATGTCTAGTCGATGCCCTGGATGAGGGATGGTGGTTTGACTGGATGTGCCATTTGTCTACAGACCGCATTGCCTGGCGTTGTCCTTGGCTTAATCTACCGGCAATGAGCTATAGCATGACCGCCAACCTGGGATTCAGCTGATTGGCTTGACTCACTGTGTGTTCTACTTCCCATTCCGGTTCCAGCGCCAGTTTGGTCATGATCAGACTTGTCCACCAGAGCGGATAGAGTACCCGGCTACATTCCCAATCCGAGGCGCACAGCTTGCCCGGTATACGACAGCATGGAGGACTAGAGAGCTCCTGGCCCCCACTCCCACTTTCAGTTGCACTTTGTTTGATGAGTGCATAGATTGGCTCAATGAAGAGGCACAGATTGGACCCATTTTAGCGCCAGCAGCTTCGACCAGCTCTGGGAGGGGGCGCAGGAACACCTAATTTAGCTATGCCCCTGATTTATTGCTTTATTAGTACTTTCAAGTTTTCTTTATGAATGTAACCAAAAGCAACTTCAATTTGCATGCAAGAGCAAGAGAACTTTGTATTGAAATCAATAAAATTGAAGATTGTGGGTACTAAAAATTTTCCACTTTGGTCCAAAAATGGTCTAGGTTGTAAAAAGATTAATTTGAACAAAGTCAACTTTGATTAAAACTTTTCAAAACCATTTTCGACATGGATCAGAACTGGACACGCCTGTGAAATCTGTCATTGAGATGCACAACCCCGGATCCCAGCAACTGGAAAGTTGCCCCTAGTCTAAATAGTACCGCAGCACTACACAGCAACGAAAAGTTGCCCCTAGTCTGAAAAGCACTGCACTGGAGATCATAACCGAACTCTTGAATGCTGAATAGACAAAGATGACCGAGATGATCAAATGGACAAAGTTGATCGGGGAAAAGTTTATGGCTAAACTTCAGGATGAAGTTGCCTACATATCCCAAAGATGGGAATCAAGCCTTACGTAGTTCAGGCTTGGGTTCACTCGAGTATTTTCACTCTCCTTTTGCGCTCTAACTTTTGCCAAGGCCGCCCTTTGCGGGTTTTCAACCTTGCGAGCTCAGTTTTTATAATTTCAAATTTTTCGTGCTCTAACTTTTGCCTAGGTTGCCCTTTCAGGTTTTCGGCCTAGCGAGCCTCTCAGGGATAATATTTCTTCAACTTGTCCATGTTGATCAGTTGTGAGAACTCTAGGCCATCTAGGTCCATCAAAACAACAGCTCCACCTGACCAAATAGACTTGATAATGTAGGGACCAGTCCAATTGGGTCTGAACTTGCCTCTTGGGTCGTGGATGGGAGCTCGGTTGTCCTTGAGTATCAAATCTCCTTCTTTTAGATTCCTAGACTTAACTCTCTTGTTGAAAGCCCGGGCAATCCTGCGCTGATAACCTTGAACATGGTACAGTGCTTTCAGTCTTCTTTCATCGAAGAGCATGAGTTCTTCAAATCTACTCTGCTACCAATCTGCTTCGGCTATCTAACACTCGGCCAATACTCGCAAAGACGGAACCTCAATTTCAATAGGTAGAATGACCTCCATCCCATAAACCAATGAATACGGAGTCGCCCCAGTAGAAGTTTTGATTGAAGTTCGGTAGCCCCACAGAGCAAACGGCAACTTATCTGGCCAGTCCCGGTAGGTTTCCACCATCTTCTGCAGTATGTGTTTGATGTTCTTGTTGGCGGCCTCAACCGCTCCATTGGTTTGCAGCCGGTATGTGGATGACTTATGAAAAGCCACATTGTATTTCTCCAACAAGTCAATCACTTCCTTCTTGAACTGGGAACCGTTATCTGAAATGATCTCATTTGGGACTCTATAACGACAGATGATGTTGTTTCTGATGAACTTTGCGACATGTGAAGCCTTCAACACCGCATAAGATTGGGCTCGACCCACTTTGTAAAATAATCTATCGCGACCAGGATGAACTCATGCCCATTGACCCCTTCGGAGTGACAGCCCCGATCACATCGATCCCCAAATTGAAAATAGCCATGGCGAAGTCATGTTGTATAGTTTCAACGGCGGGATGTTCATGCGGTTTGCATGGATCTGACATTTGTGGCATCGCCGAACAAAGCCGATACAATCCTCCTCCATGGTGGACCAATAGTAACCCTGTCTGAGGATCTTCCGAGCCAACACTACCCCGTTCATATGCGCACCGCATTCTCCTCCATGGATGGCCTCCATCAAGCGTTTTGATTCTTCAGCTTCAACGCACAGCTTATGCATTCCCAGATGACCTCTCTTATACAATTTACCTCCGCAGATGATGAATTGAACGGCCATTCTTCTGATTGCCCTTTTATCTTTGGCATTTACCCCTGGTAGATATGCTTCCTTCTCCAAGAAATTCCAAATATCGTAATACCAGGGGTTCTCATCTTGAACCTCATCTATAGCAGCAATCGACTCCTAAGCCAGCACAAAATTTTGGTTGATAATGACTGGACGCATCTGGACTCCAAACGGGATGTCTATCATGGAACATAGAGTTGCTAGTGAATTTGCGAACCTGTTGTTCTCCCTTAATAGATGAGTAAAGTTCAGCTTCTCAAACCGAGGAATTAACAAATCCAAGGTCTGGTGATACATTATCATCTTTTCTTCTTTGACTTTCCAATCTCCTTTTGCTTGAGATACAACAAGGTTCGAGTCCTCAATGACGTCCAACCGTTTTGCCCCTAGTTCGAGGGCTGCTTCTAGACCAGCAATGCATGCCTCATATTCTGATTCGTTGTTCGAGACTTTGAACCGGAGTTTGAAGGCTAGAGGGATACAGGAATTGTCGGGTGCTATCAGTAACACTCCTATCCCATACCCGTGTTGGTTTGACGCTCCGTGAAAATACATCGTCCAAGTTTCATCTTTGATATACAAAATGGTCTCATCTGGGAATAAGTACTCAACTGCTTCACCCCCTTCCACCAGATGATCGGCTAAGAAGTCTGCTACTGCTCTTCCCTTGACTGACTTGCGCGTCACATATTTCAGATCGAATTCGGAAAGCAACAGCAACCAATGAGCTAGCCTACCCGTAAGTGCCGGTTTCTCGAAAAGATATTTGATGGGATCCAGTCGTGAAACCAACATTACAGAGTGAGCTAATAGGTAGTGTCGCAGCTTCCTGGTAGCCCATACCAAGGCTAAGCAAGCCTTTTCCAACGGTGTGTAGCGAGTCTCATACTCTAGCATCTTCTTGCTCAGATAGTAGATGGCTCTCTCCACCTTGTCCTCTAATTCTTGCGCGAGCATGCAGCCCATTGTAGTCTCAGTTACTGAAAGATACAAAATCAACGGTCTCCCCAGTTCTGGCGGTGACAACACGGGCGAGTTCTATAAGTATTCCTTGATCTATTCAAAAGCAGCTTGGCATCGGCTGTCCCATTAGAATTTCTTTCCTTTCTTCAGGAGGTCAAAGAGTGGTTCACAAGTCAAGGTTAATTTTGAGATAAACCATCTTATGAATTGCACCTTACCCAGAAAGCCTCGCACCTCCTTTTCAGTCCTTGGTGGTGGTATTTCTAAGATAGCCTTGATTTTGGAAGGGTCGACTTCGATACCTCTCTGTGTAATCAGAAACCCCAGCATTTTTCCCGCTGTAACACCGAACGTGCACTTCTGAGGATTCAGCCGCAACCGAAATTCTCTGATCCTTTGAAAGAACTTTTGTAAGGCGGTGTAGTGGCCCTCTCTTTCTTTGGACTTGACAATCATGTCGTCTACGTACACCTCAACCTCTTTGTGGATCATGTCATGCAATATTGTGGTCGCGGCCCGTTGATATGTAGCTCCAGCATTCTTTAACCCAAACGGCATCACTCTGTAGCAGTATGTCCCCCACGGGGTGATGAAAGCAATCTTCTCCCGGTCTTCAGGTGCCATCACTATCTGATTGTAGCTTGAGAAGCCATCCATGAACGAAAGCAAAGCATGCCCTGCTGTGAAGTCCACCAACTCATCGATATGCGGCAAGGGAAAGTCGTCCTTCGGACTAGCTCTGTTCAAATCCCTGAAATCCACGCATACCCGAATCCTGCCATCCTTTTTCGGCACTGGAACAATGTTGGCCAACCAAGTCGGGCATTCGGATACCAGCAGGAAACCTGCGTCAATTTGCTTGATGACCTCTTCCTTAATCTTGAGCGCCCAGTCTGGGCAGATCCTTCTGAGTTTCTGCTTGATGGGTTGGGCCTCGGGGTCAAGAGGGATTCAGTGCTGTACAATCTCAGGATCGATTCCAAGCATGTCTTCGTAGGACCACGCGAAAACATCTTTGAAATCTTTTAATAAAGCGACTAAGTGCTCGCATTCCTCCGAAGACAACGTGGACCCGATCTGAACCAGCCGCGGGTCCTCCTCAGTACCAATATTCACGGTAGTGATTTCATCAACTAAAGGTTTAACAAATCTTTCCTGCTCTTGATCAATTAATCGTTGCAAAACCGGAGGAATTTCTTCCTCGTCGTTTTTGTCAAAATTTTGAAAATCCTGATTCAAGCAAGAAATCAAAGGCACAAAAAAGTACTCAGAAACCACATCCACATCATTCTCATTAAGCACATCCAAACTCTCCGATTCTCCTGTTACAACAGACTCAAAAGAGAAAGAAAAAGACGACCTGGACAGGACTGTGGCATCCGGGTTATCACCCCCAGGAATACTGAACTCAGACTCAGTTGAGCTGGACCTGATTCCAACTCACAAGACTCAGTGGAATCAGATTCCGGCTCACTACCTGACCCGGTGCTGCTTGACAAAAATCCCTCCTCGTACTGCAAATGAGGGAGGGTGCGATGGATGCATCCAAATATTTGCTGGTAGGCCGCAGCCGTTTCATTCCCGATCATGGACACCGAGAAGTTATCCCCTAAGCACTTCTGTTCGATCGGAGGATCTGAAAGTAAACATGCCAGCGCTACCCCCATTTCACTTTCGGCGTCCTCAGACTCCACTTTCTTGCTCTGTTCACCCTCAATTGTTGGGTCTGTCTGTTCTTCAGCAACATCATCCCCGGATAATTGCAGGTCAAAGAAGATCTCAAAACCTGGCATGCACTTCCTCTCCGCATTCAGCCACAGCTCTGGGAAGCCACAAAATGGAAAATCCTTCCCCTCCCGGACGAAGCATCCGTTTAGGGTACCCTGGATGGGCCGGTGCATCAACTCAAAAGGCTTCCCCATCTGTTTCGCTCTGGCTCTCCCAGCCATCTCCTTACCTTTCCTTATCCAATCTTCTTTGGTGGGCAGGTAACCCAAGCCAAAGGTGTGTGGGTTGTGTGGCACTTCGGCCAATGCTGCGACGCCCTTCCGGCCACTCTTTCCCAATCCCATCCCGGGGATGTGCTAGAGCTTATTCATGAGGTATACTGATTGAGCACTGACATACAACCCCTTATTAACAGCCATGATGTTCTGAACTACCGAGCCTCGGCCAAGGTAAAACCTAACATGAACACATCCTCCATACCGTGCTCAATTTCCAAAACTGGCGTGGATACTTCTGGTGGTGGATGGATCGACGAATTCCCAAAAACAATGGCTACTCCCTTCCCATGGGGGTATTTCACCATCTGATGCAAGGTGGACAAAACTGCCTTCACCTGGTGTAGCCACGGCCGCCCCAGGAGTACATTGAAAGTGGCGGGAACCTCCAAGACGTGGAAGCCTATCTCATGCTGTCCCGGCCCAACCTTAGTCTGAATTTTCACTGTTCCCATCACTTCTCTGCTCGTGTTGTCATACGCCCGAATCACCTGGGCTGTCGGTACAAAGTCCGCGGTCTTTAAACCGATTGCATATGCGGTTCTTGCCGGGCACACATTGATGGCGGACCCTGTGTCGACAAGTACCATGGGTATCCATTTGTTTCTACATTCCGCAGAGATGTAGAGCGGCTTATTGTGATTCGCACCCTCAGGTGGCAATTCCTTGTCGGAGAAAGTCAACATCGGGGTAGCTCCTCCCGGAAAAACTAATCCCACCAGCTGCTCCAGCGTGGTTTCTATCGAGACCTTGGCCTTGTCCATGGCCGATAAGACAGCTTGCCTATGCACCCGCGATGCCATAAGCAGTCCCCAGATGGAGATGTCTGCTTGTATCTTTTTCAGCTGCTTTTCAGTACAGCTTCTTCTTCGAGTTGCTTCTCTTTCTTTTCTCCGCCTCCTTATCTTTTCCAGACGCCTCTGGCTGATCTAGATGCGGAGGCTTGAAATACCGTCCACTCCTAGTCATATGGTCGACTTCACCAATGTACCAGGTATCATCTGGTTGGTTACTCCCCCAATCCTCATCTGTGTGGGCAAGACATAGATCATCGTCCTCCCACCACATTCCATCGGCAGCCGACAGACACCTGTCCGGCTCCGGTATGACTGTTCTCGTACTCGCAGTACCCTCCATCCGTATGCTCGCAGCATTCTCTGTCCCTGCGCACACAGCAGTTTCAGTCCCCACGTGGGCTTTAGCTTTCCTGATTCTCTCAGAATCCCCAAACCTTTCCTGTTCCAACTGCGTCAGTACAGCTGTTTGTTCAACAATTCCTGTATTCAAAATGCTCCAATCCTGAGCGAGATTCTTGACACCGGCGCTCTCCGGCGATGTATCCTGATTTCCGGCCCTTCCGGCCACCACTGTTATTCTTGCCCCTGCCGGGCCCTGTTCCAACTGAGATTCTTCAACAACGTCCGGTAGGTCATCAAGCCACCCGGTAGCCTCTACTGATTCCTCGAAATCTGACCAGTTGACGGCCATGTCCCCTGGGCCTTGTTCGTTGAAAAATTGGAAGTCAGCCAAGTCCCCTTCCACAGCTGCCAGGTCATCTATCCTCTGACCTGATTCATCCCCCTGTATCATACAAAGCTCTGCCCCTGCCGGCAATTCAAAGTTCGGCCCAACCTGGCCCACTGATAGAATGTAGTCACTCGGACTGTATACCTTCTCAGAAAAACTCCCAGATTCCTCAGATTCTGACTCAACACTCCCATTCTCCTCTGAAATTTCCCCTATTCTATCTTCGACAGTCACCACCATTGGTTCGGGTTGGGTTCTGAAGATGTCCAACATGCACAAGTCAGTGTAGTCAGGAAGGAGCACCTCTGGCTTGGGTAGGTGGGATGGGGTGATATATATGCTAGGATCGTAAGGTACGACCCCAGTCTGGATAAAGTTGATTCTTTTGGGAGGCGGAGCTTGGTGGTGTGGTGGGAGAGGGTTTGTTGTGACATTGGATTTTTCGGGAGGCACAATCACCCCGTTATCAATGAGATTTTGAATCTCCTGACGTAATCGGTAGCATTGGTCGGTGTCATGACCGTGCTGTTGGTGGAATACGCAATATTTGGCTGGGTTGTGGGTAGGAGGAAGTTGCTCCGGCAATGGCCGTGGCTCTAGGGGCTTCAAGTGCCCTTTTCTGATTAAAACCCCCAGAGCTTTGGACAGGGGCATATATAGTGGAGCGAAGGCTCTTTGGTTTTTGGGTGGGTATTTGGCTGTTTGTGTATTGCTTCCGGACGCACCGAGAATGGCGTGGCTGCCATGGTTCTTGGAGGGGGAATGGTGGTGACCATACTCACTTCCGAGGCTCTTGTAGTTGTAGCGCCGCTCGGGCCTGCATTGGTGTTGCGGTTAAGGTTCTCCTGGGTTGCTCTCTGTCATTATCGATCAAGCCTTGCTTCAAGGCATCCTCAATCTGTACTCCATCTCATGCAAATCTGAAAAGGTAGGGAAGGGGAGCACGATCATTTTTGCATCAGTTTGGGTTGGAGGTTGCGCACAACCATCCGTATTTGATCCTTATCCGTTGGCCTAACGGTCATCATTGAGGCCTTGGCCCTCCAGCGGGTCACAAATTCTGAGAAGTTCTCCTTAGCCTCCTATCTCATCGTCTCAAGATCACGGGTCGTAATCTCGATTTGTGTGTTATACGAGTATTGTGCAATGAAGGCCTCAGCCATCTCGTCCCAGTTTCTCTTGACATCATCTTCTAATTTGGCATACTAGATGGCCGCCACACCCGACAGGGTCCGACCGAACAGAGACAGCTTCTGCAGTCTAGTGAGGCCCATCGACCTTAAAATATCCGAAAACAACCTCAGGTGCACCATGGGGTCCCCAGACCCATCAAATTGATCAATTTGTGGCATCTTGAACCGATCTGGCAGCGTCACAGCTACGTCGGTATACCCGTCCTCAATGTCGGGGATGGTCTTTACCCCTTGGGATTTCTTAAACATTTTTTTCCAGCTTGCTCAGCTTTAATGCGGTGGGGTCCGCTTCAAACTCGAAGGGAGAATCCGGTACATTGACAGGCGTGGGCGTCTTGGATAGTTGTGGTAGAATCGGGGGCAAAGCCGGCCCCGTTGGAACGTCTGTATCCTCTTGGATATTCTGGACATTTGGTGTCTCCTCGAGTATCGGAACCCTTAGTGGGAGAGGAGCTTGATGTGAAGCAAATGCCCCGGCTTGCTGTAGCCTTATGATTAACTCTGCTTGTTCCGTCATAACTGTAGCCTGTTGTTTGGCGAACTCCGCCTGTCGGACAGCGTCTTGCTGCATAGTTTTCATGCTCTCTTGGAGCTGGCGCACCATCTCCTCTAAACTTGCCATACTGCTCTGATCTAGCTGTATTGTCGGTATACGTTCCCTCTCTGCGGGAGAAACAGGACTCTGATTCCTACTATACCTAGGCGGGGTGGACGAAGCCCTCTGAACTAACTGTTGAACTGATATCCTCTGCCTAACTGCCCTCCGTCTGGTAACTAGGGGTAAGAATGATACACTTTTCCGTCTACCAGATCCTCAGATCGATGGAGTCGACGACCTCTTGTCCAGAGTGCTTGGGGGATATCTGCTTGGTCTGAAGCAATTGTGCTAAACTACTAGTAAAAAGATAAATAAAGCAGTAATAAGGAAATAAACAATCGGAAGAACGGGCAGCATAACAGCATAAATAAACACATAGATGGGCATCACAACACGCAGTTGCTAAGCTAAATACACTGTTCTCAGATGTTGATCATTGTTCCCAGATTACTGCCCCCAAAACCAAATCTGATACCCACAGATAACTGATCCTCAAAACACTAGTGCCCGCAGGCCTGATGCCCAAATTTGCAAACTGATATGCGCATTCCCTATAGAGATACACTCTAAAAGCACATAGCAAGTAAAAGAGAGCCAGAACACCCCTATGTTGGGGTAGGGTTTCCCTGTCCTATTTTGTCAGGAGCTAGGGTTTCACTACGCACGTAGCGGTTTCAAACAACCTATAATTGGGTAAGCAACCTGTCCTAGCTTGGAATGGTCACTATGGATTCCGAATATGTACTAGGTCGAATGGTCAAAATGGGTGCCCCGGTAAAACGGGGTTTGTGTTCCCATACTGGCAGAGCCCGTAACCGGTAAGCCTTATGGCACGCACCTCTGCAAACCGCTCAGGAATAGCAGATGGAAAACACGGTGTCCTAGCGCACCAATGCACATGTAATGCAAAGAAACACATAAGTGTAGCAAAACAAGATATCATGAGTTCGAGTCAAGTTCTCTAAATCCCCAGCAGAGTCACCAGAAACTATAGACACGCCCCGTGTGAGGGCCTCAGTGCTACAGTTCGGACTCAATTGTCACGGTTCTTAATCTGAACCAAAGAGTCCAAATCCGGCAAATCGTTTTTGAAAAACGATTTTTGTAAAGAAGTGCCAAACATGGACTGCTTTGCCAGATACAGAGTCGCCACCTAAATATTTTATGGGAGAATTTAGGAACCCTGACTCGTTTGCCTAAGGCCACGTGTCCGTCATCACCAAAGTTGCCTCGGCTCGGGAACTTGGGTACGATTGGGGAAGGTCAGCTATGAGCACCCCCACTCGCCCGATCAAAGATTGGCCTCTACTAATCATGATATCTTGTTTTGAAAATATTTTGCATTCTTATTTCGGTTATTAGCCTAGATTTACTACGTGATGCGCACAGCAAACAAGTATAGACTGAATCGCCTGAATTGGAACAAAACATTTCATGTGTTTTTTTTTTTTTTTTTGAAAAGTGGTTTGCTACTCGTAAGTAGGCTGAAAATGCAGATTTTGCCACCCCCAAGTGGGCTTTAGAAAAAGATGGTTTTGCCACTATCTAGTGGGCTTAAAACTCACAATTTAATGCCTAATTCCAATTCGGGTAATTCAACCTCCACCCACTGGCATTCAAGCAGTTATATCACATAAGTAGCTAGCCTCATGGTAATCATGCTATTATGGCAACACTCACACGCATGCGGTATGCTAAAGCATAAAAGCTTACCTAGTACTCCAAGCCAAAACAGAAACTAGTAAGTAATCATATGCATGATCCTAGTTCATGTTAAGATGGCTAATGTAACACATGCAGGATGCAGCTAGAATAGGCTAGGCTAATCTATGGATGGCATGTGAAATGCAACAACTAACACGTATTCAACTTGGAATTGAAATACAATGCAGTTAGCATGATGCGTCGAGCCCGGTGCATGCAATACTGATGAATGATGCACGCATGCATAGCATAAGGTATGCTAATTTAAATATGTCCTAATACTAACCATCAAAGTGTAACAAGCCCGCGAGGGACCTCGCTACAGTTCGGACTCGATTTTTGTTGTGGTTCTAAATCTGAACCAAAGAGTCCAAATCCGGCAAATCGTTTTGAAGAAAAAACAGATTTGAAAGAAGTGCCAAACATGGACTGCTTTGCCAGATAACAGAGTCGCCACCTAAATATTTTTTAAAATGGGAAATTTAGGAAACCCTGACTCGTTGCCAAAGGCCACGTGTCCGTCATCACCAAAGTTGGCTCGGGAACTTGGGTACGATTGGGGAAGGTCACTTCGTGAGCACCCCCGCTCGCCCGGTCAAAGACCGGCCTCTACTAACCATGATATCTGTTTTTGAAAACATTGTGAGTTCTTATCCGGTTATAGCCTAGGTTACTATGTGATGCTGCGCAGCAAACAAGTATAGACTGGGTCACCTGAATTGGAACAAAACATTTCATGTTTGTTTGTTTGAAAATGATTTGATGGTGCTACCCGCAGGTAGGCTAAGACGCGGCTTTGCCACCCTCAGGGCTTAGAAAACATGATTTTGCCACTATCTAGTGGGCTTAAAACAAAACATTTGACGAATTGTCCCAATTCAGATAACTCAACCTCCACCCACAGGCATTCAAGGCAGTTATATCACATAAGCATATAGCCTCATGGCAAGCATGCTATCATGGCAGCACTCACACGCATGCAAGGATGCTAAAGCATAAAACTTACCGAGTACTCCAAGCCAAAAACAGAAACTTATTAGAAATCATGCATGATCCTAATTCGTGCTGAAATGCCTAATGCAACACATGCAATAATGCAACTATAGCAGGCTCGGCTATTCTAAACATGGCATATGAAATGCTACAACTAACACGTATTCAATTTGGAATTGAAATACAAATGCAGTTTGTATGATGCGCCGAGCCCGGTGCGTGCAAAACAGATGAATGATGCAACATGCTATCATACTGTATGCTAATTGAAATATGCCCTATATCTAACCATCGTAAGCGATAAATAAAAGGGAGAAAGAAATGGGGGTTGGAAGACATACATCGCACACACCCACACTTATTACAGTTATGCCCTCGCGCAGAGGGTTCGAATAAATATACAGTCCGAAATAATATACAAATTAACTAATAAAGACTGCAAACTGGCATACAAGCCAGGGGCTGCCTCGCTGTTGATGAATGATGTATGCCGGGCTGCTTCGGCGAGGAAATCCACTGGGATGCCCAATCTAGCCTCTGTTTGCAATATTTCTCGAAACGCGCGCCAAACCCCGAAAAGTTTTGATTCCTTATCTCGCTGCAACAGAGAGCAGGAAAAGGCATAGCAATGTATTTCACAGATATATGCATGCCTCGATCCTCGTGCCACCAATCACGCATTCGATGCATGATGGCCGAGGAATCGGATTGCACAACTCAATATAGGGTGCAATACAGATGAATGATGCAAAACCTAACTCCATCATGGATAATCCGGAGTGTCGGTGACTTGGGAATCGAGACCCGTTCCGTGAAACGTGCCTCGTTTCCCGTGCCCGGGCTAACTCCTATCCCGAACACGATGCAATATGCATGATATATATGAAATGCAGCTAATATACAATTCTAGCATGCACAATGCTATGAAAATGGGATGCCTCGAAATGCGCGCAAGCGGGCGCGCAAACCGAGGCGATGATCCTAAGACATGAAATAACATGGAATATGATATACAATGAGACTAAAATGAGATGTCTCGAAATGCGTGTCCACGGGCACGCAAATCGAGAAAATGGCATACGGAATGCAATGATGCGAAAATGACATACAGAATGCAGAATGGACTTATACCAACGTGAGAGGACCTCAGCCACTCTCACACGGGCGGCCGTAAGATGAAAATGAGCTGCCTCGAAAAGCGTGCACGCGGGCACGCAAACCGAGGCCATGATGCGAGATGCAAATCGGATAAAACCGAAGTGCCTCGAAATACGTGCGCACGAGCACGTAAAACGAGGCGATGATGAAATGCAAATCGGAATGCAATGATGGGCTTACGCCAACATGAGAGAGCCCCAGCCGCACTCACATAGGCTGCCGTCGGGTGAAACAGAGGTGCCTCAAAGTGCGTGCCCGCGGGCATGCGAACCGAGGCGATGATATACAAGCATGAAAATGGTACAGAAATGCAATGATGGGCTTATGCCAACATGAGAGAGCCTCATCCTACTCACATAGGAAGCCAATGAATGAAAACGGAGTGCCTCGAAGTGCGTGCCCACGGGCACGCAAACCGAGGTAATGCACTAAAGCATGAAATGACATGAAAATGATATGCAAGCATGCAAACCAAATTTCAGCAGCTAAATCAAGGGGAAAACAGCCCCGAAATGAGACGAAATGACAATCAATGCATGAAATCACCCCGAAATGTGATTTTAAGTACCCGAAATGGCCTACGGCTATGCTAAACATGCAAATTGATACATGAAAGCAAAAACAGTAGCAAGGCAGCCCCAAAAATAGCATCTTTCAGTACAAAACATGGCCAAATTGTGAGCATAGATATGGCAACAATGGCATGCAAAAATGGGGAAAGAGGGATTTATTAAGCAAGTAGTATATACAAATGCTCAAACCAGAAAAATCAGTTCTAAAAATTAAAGAGGGACCAAAACATGCATATTTACAGTAGATGACATCCTCCAATTCAGTATGTAGATATGCTTAAATAGCATGCAAAATGAGCCAATAAAGGGGTACAACATGAGGTACCATAAGCAATCACCAAAAAACTTTGGACCCTTCACAAAACTTGAAGAATGAGTCATTTCAAGACACTTTCTAAGCCTGATAAAGGCTCAAATCAGAAGCTAAGTAAGCCTAACAAAGCATGCAATTTTACGGAAAATGTGAGGGATATAACATGAAGTACCAAAACCAATCATCAAATGGCCTAAGACTCTTAACAAAACTTGACAAGAAGACCAAAATAAGGATATTTTCAGTACTGATGATGGCTCAAAACAGGAGCTAAGTAAGCTCAAAAAGGGATTCAAGATGGGGCCAAAGAGAGGATAAAAGAGGTACAACATGGAGGCCTCAAACCAATTTGATCCCTTCTACAATGTTGTAGAGGGACCTAAATAAACTCAACCTCAGTTAATGGCATGCTCAAAATCAGATCATAAACAGGCCAAAGAAACCATGCAATTTTCCGGTAATTTGAAGGAAATACAAAGCAAGTACATGATAGAGAGGTCAAACAGGGTTGAGACCTTCTTCAATGTTGAAGAGGGGCTCAAAATAAGCCCACTAACAGTTTATTCCATGCTCAAAAACAGATCACACATAATCCAAACAAAGCATGCAATTTAATGGCCTAGAAGATGCTATTGAAGCAAGTGTTCTATAGAGGGCTCAAACAGGGTTGAGCCCTTCTACAATGTTGTAGAGGGGCTCAAAATAAGCACAAAACCAGAAGGGGTCAGAGCCCAAAACAGAGAGCAAGTAGGGTAGAAATTTGAAGCAAAAAATGCAAGAAAAAGGGAATTGGTGACTTACCCTTGAAGACAAGTCTTTCTTTGCTTCTTGGCTTGACTTTGTTGCTTCTTAACCTCTGAAAATCACTCCCTTGCTGCTGAAATGGAGGTGGTGATGGTGGTGCTTAGGGTTGATGAAGAAGGGACTTGAGACTTGAAGGTTTTTTGGAGCTTTTAGCTATGGAGATGGAGGTTTTGGAAGATGATGTCTTGAGAGCAAATGTTCTAACCCTAGAGAAGAAGGAGGCCATCCCTTTAAATAGGCAAGAAAGGGTGTAAAAGGGGAGGGAAATGGAGGCAAGATTTCCCTCCCAAAATATCCCCCGGAGGAGGAGATATTTTGCAAAAAATATCCGGACAGCTGTAAAGAGCTGGAAAGCAGAAAGCTGGCCGGCCAGGTAGTTTTCTGGAAGGGGCCGGCCGGCCACCCCACCTGGTCGGCCAGCCACTCACCCTGGCCGGCCGGCCATGGCCCAAAAATGAAGTAAAGAAATGCTGGCCGACCACCACTCCTTGGTGTCCTCCCAGGTGTGTAAATAAAGCCCCAAGGTTGGAATCTGGCAACACTGAAACAAGAGTCACAACATAGAACTTGAAGGAGAGGCTCAAAAATGAATGTAACAATTACTGGCCGACCACCACTTTTTGGTGTCCTCCCATGTGTGTGAACAAGGTTCCATGGTCGGAATGTGGCAACACTGAAGCAGGAGTCACAACATTGCATTTGAAGGAGAGGCCCAAAAATGAAATCCACAATTGCTGGCCGACCATCACTTCTTAGGGTCCTCCCATGTGCCCTCATCACAAATATGTAGCTTTGGTTGGAAGAAAATGGGCCTAGGGTGTTCAACATTAGCCCGGAAATGAGCAAAACGGGCGCCGGAGGAGCGAAACTGGTTATCTGGGATAATTGCTGGCCTCCCGCCCCCAGTGATCTTCCTGGTGCTGAAACAGAGGTACCTGCCAAAATTGAACAAAAACTAATGAGAAATGAACGCTCGGGGCCCAAACCGCGCAATTCGGGGTCCCGAAAATGGGCTGTAGGCACCGGAAGTGGTGTTCAGCAGCGAAGTGGGTATCAGAGGCCCCAGTGTGCCTCATAATGATAAAACAGAGGTACCTGCCAAGAACCGGGGAAACCGATGCGAAATGAATGCTCGGAGCCAAACCGCGAGGTTCGAGGCCCGAAAACCGGCTGTGAGCACCGAAAGTGGCATACGGCCACGAAGTGGGCATTAGGGGCCCCAGTGTGCCCTGTTATGATAAAACAGAGGCACTTGCCAAGAACCGGAGGAAACCGATGCGAAATGAATGCTCGGGGGCCAAACCGCGACGGTTGGTTCGGGGCCCGAAAACCGGCTTAAGAGCACCGAAAGTGGCATACGGCCACGAAGTGGGCATCAGGGGCCCCAGTGTGCCCTGTTATGATAAAACAGAGGCACTTGCCAAGAACCGGAGGAATCGGAGACGGTTGGGCAGTCCCGAACGAGGCACACGCCTGACGGCTCCGAGAACCGGAAACCGGGCTCCGAAATGGGCAAAATGGCCTACGGCCACGAAAAGTAGCCCACGGCCACCGGAAATAGTCTACAGGACTACTCCCTTCCCTCAGGAAAGAAAACAGAGAAAATCGAGTCTGGTTCGCAAACCGAGACAAGGCACAGAAGAGGATTCGGAAGTTCGGAGGCAGGGCGCACACGCCGCGACTCTGAGACTTCTGAATGAGCACAGTATGCAATATCACCGAGCGCTCAATCGGTGACGTCTGAGCCTTAAGGTCGGTCAAAATGGAGTGTCTACAGTTGCCCCTCTTTGACAGAACTCGAGTCACAAGTGACGGGAGTGAATGTCAAAGCCCAGAGACGACCCATTTTTGACAAGCCGAAGACTTAGACAATCATACAAGATGAACAGAAATGTGTGCCCGCAGGCGTGCCTTCAGGCAAAAAAAAGGGGCAAAATGCAAATGATAGGCGCGGGGCCGGGTGATCATGCAAGTGCAGCGAGCTGTAATGAAGCAAGTATTGACAAATAGATGCAACAGTTTTAAGCAAGAATGCGAAGCAAACAACTACATTTCATGCATTTAAGAGTGCGGAGAATTATTCAATTCTCGTCGCGTCTCACACGGAGAAGATACGATACCTGCGCAATTCGTCTGGTCGCACCAGCCTCGAATGAACCGTACATACAATATCGTGCCTGCAAAATAGAGAAATTCAACAAGAACAATATGCTAACAACACATATTCAATGTGATTCCTAGAATTCTGAAAGTCTGACACACGCAGTGTCGGCGGATAGATGCAACACAATGCGAATGAAGATAATGCGTAACAACTCATGCACAAGCACAGAGATATGGTACATCACAAGAAATCATGCATAACAATGCAAAATGTTGATTAGAATGCAAGTTATACGCACAACAATACAAAACGAGCATAAATCAGGGCGCTTGTCGGTTGCGAAATAATGAGCAAGAAAACGCGCATTTCGGCGAAGGCAACTCAATCACGGCCTCGGTTTCACTTCCCGGAGAGATTACAACATGTTCAAGAAGGATACACCTTGATTTTGATGAATAATGATGAGACACATATCAGAAATTGCAGCTAAAGTTCCAACGGAGCAATTTCGCGCCAGAAAGTGCACTTTTCTTGAACTTTTTCAGGTCCCGGGAACTCCAAATTCCTCAAAATTTGCAGAGAGGTAGGGGAAGGGATGGGGACATGGTCGGCCAGCTCTTGGCCCTAGGAGAGGCTGTCGGCCAGGGGGAAAAAGTAAATGGCCGGCCAGAGGAAAGGTGGCCGGCCGGCCACCTGCCAAAGCAGGGGCATTTTGGTCCTTTTGAGGATTTCTATATATATGCTTGCCCATTTGCCTCCGAAATTACACACCCCAAGTGTGAAATTCTCCTCTTGCTTCCCAAGCCATTTTCTCTTTCAGATCTGCATTTTATACGCGCCCCTCGGCCTCCCACGCAAGTTGTTTTCGCGAAATCCTTCAGATTTAAGCACTTTAAGCCGACTAAAATTTGATTTCGGAGCTTCTCTTCTCATTTTCACCACCTGAGGTAAGTTTGTTTTAATATTTGGAATATTTTCTCGGGAGTTGACTTTTGTTGACTTTTTCCAATTTTGGCTCATTTTGCTCATTTTTGCTCCTTTTTGCAGATTTCTCGAAATGGCAGGCAATTTCCCTTACGGCGGAGGTCCTCCCGGTGCCGGAGATGATTTCGACATTATGGCATTGCCCCCGAGGGTTCGGCCTTTCATTCCCGATCGATATGCTCCAGCGGTACATAGGCTTCCGCGAGCCGTTTTCCGTCATTTCACCGATTTCAACGATCGGGTACCAGGGGATCTTCTTCTGCGAGAGCCGGAGCAGCACCTCTCTCATGATGCGCGAGAGGTATTTTACTTTATTTCCGCATCTTTCGTGCATTTTGTAGTTTTGCCATGCTTAAACACACAGTTGTAGCTTACGACATAGCACTTTGTTTGCACTTCGAACACGTAGTTAA
>JAPPVO010005024.1:0-34055 GCA_030407325.1 Camellia japonica | reverse complement strand
ATTCGCCTTGGCTGGCCGGTCAGAGGCATGCCGGCCTGGCTGCCTCATCGGCCCAACCCGGATCATCCTATAGCTCGGTTACCATTCGCCACTCCGAACTTCTCCCGGCACGTGCGAGTAACAGCTCGGCCAGGGCCAGTTTGCGCTTGCCCGGTCAACGTCTCCGACCGTGCAATTCAGTTGCGTTAATAGACGAGTTAGCTCGGCGCCGTGCATTCCGTTAAGTCTGACGTAGCCGTTGCTCGGCCGTACTGTCACGCAAATCTCACCTCTCACTTTCTAAAATCAATGCACCAGAGCTCGGTTTTTGCTTCTATAACCACTGAACAACACTATTGAAGAACACTATTGAAGAACACTGCTGTAACTTCATCTTCCTCTCCTCACTATTGAAGAACACTACTGTTTGACGCCGTCCATTGCCGCAGCTCCAGACACTGCCGTTGTCGGTGTTTCATCTTGGCCCAATGACGCAGCCTCTGAGCTCTGGATACACCAGATCCCGGTCCTGTTCTGCCGGCGACCACCTGTTGCAAACGTCGTGACCCAAGCTGCTGTCCACCTTTCTCTACTACAACTTCGCCTTCGTTTTTGGTTGTCCAGCGCTTTGCCTTCGTCTTCGACTGTTCAGCGCGAACCACACGTCGCCCACTCAACGCGATATGTGTGGTTTTGCCTAACACCATCCAGCTCGTTATCCTCACAGCCCAGTGCTATTTTTCGGAGTTCGAATCATATAGATCTCGGTTTTTGCATGCTCACTGGTTTCGGCCGTGATTAATCAACGCGGACCACATCGCCGACTCAACGCGGCGTCGGTTTGCCTATCTCTTTTCTCGTCCACTGTCTATGCTGTCATTGTTGACCTACACCGCTTTTGGTCTTCATTCTCTTCCTACTCCTTCGAATTTGTGAGCAACTGTTCGCTGAAACCCCATTCTTGAATTTTTTTGATTTTTCTGATACATAAAAATATACATATCAACAATGATTCCCATTAATTTGGGAGCACTAATTGACCACAAATGAGGTGGAAATTCAAAAAAAAAAAAAAAGGAAAAAAAAAAAACTCAAGGCCAAAACATCACATCAGTAAGTGGGACTCACTCTCTAGAGCTCTTTTAGAGCTCCCAATTTAGAGCTCCCAAACATTTTTCTATACATATATATGTATATATATATTTTGTTGCTCATGAACTTGGGCTTGCAAAGAATAAATTTGGGATTTGTGTTCTTGACTCTTGAATAGCTAGTGCCTGGTCATTGAGGGAAATAAAGCCCTTGTTGAATCTTGATTTGCATGAGAAATGTAGTCTTGAAATTCATGTTTTGAAACTTGACCTTGTGTTGATAAATCTGATATTAATAGAATATTTGATGCTTGCATTGAACTATTGATGTCGAGGGCAAAGATGTTATAGGAATGATTGTTGTTTCTAGCTTCAAGAATAGTGGATGAATAAAATAAATGTTGTTGTTGTCGATGAAACCCGAGGAAATGAGGCCCTCATATTGTATATAAATCTTGTTGACGGATAATTGATTGCTGTGGCTCCAAGAATAGTGAAACCCGATATTGGGCTTTATATACTTGATGAATGAATTCTCGATATCCAAATTTGGTGAATGTTTCACTTGGAAGAATAAACTAATGTAGCAGAGCATAAGACCATATATCGATATGTGCTAATTTTGTGGACACTCGAGGAAATAAAATGTTGATACCGAAATTTTATTTGAACATTGTTGCTTTATATTAGCTTGAGAGGAACCGGCCCGAGGAGACAACACCTTGATTGTTGCATTTTCACGAACTTGCTCAGAGGAGTAGAATTGTTGTAGCTTAAATAGACTATTATTATTTGTTGATGTTGCCCTATTCCGATAATGACTGAATCATGATCTGAAAATTGATATTGCTTATCTCGTTTGTCGGCTTTGCTATTTCAGGCGAATGAATTCTTGTACAAACTCCACGACCTCGGTGCCCTCAGAACCCGCACTAATGAGAGTAAGGGCTATTCCTTAGAAGTTCAAACGGAAGCAAGACTGTCCTTCGGGAGTTCAAAAATAGCACACACCCTACTTCGGCCAAAAAGATCCCTCTGGAAGGCAACCGAGTCTACCAAGCTTGCTCTAACAAAAGTAAAGATTGTCTCTCGGAAGTCCGAGCGGGAGCAAGGCAGTCCCTCAGAAATCCGAGGCTGTCCCTCAAGGGTTCGAGTGAAAATAAGGCTCTCCCTTAGAAGTTCGAGCGGAAACAAGGCTGTCCCTCGGAAGTTCAAGTGGATATGCACTTCTACTTCGGCAGCTAATGGAAGCAAAGGCTATCCCTCGGGAGTTCGAGTAGGAGTCCACTCTACTTCGAAAAGAAAGATCCTCGGAGCTCGTATTGATGAAAGCAAAGGCTGTTCTTCAGACCCGCACTAATGAGAGCAAGAGCTGTCCATCGGAAGTCCAAACGGAAGCGAGGTTGTCCCTCAGGAGTTTGAATAGTAGCACACACCCTACTTTGGCAAGAAGATCCCTTCTGATAGGCCACCGAGTCTCAAGGGCTGTTCTTCGAAAGTCTGAGTGGGAGAACACACTCTACTTCAGCAAGAAAGATCTTTGAGGCTCGCACTGATGGAAGCGAGGTCTGTTCTTCGAAAGTCTGAGTGGGAGCACACATTCTACTTCAACAAGAAAGATCCTCGAAGCTCGCATTGATGGAAACGAGATTTGCTCTTTGAAAGTCTGGGTGGGAGCACACACTCTACTTCAACAAGAGGGATCCTCGAAGCTCGCACTGATGGAAACGAGGTTTGTTCCTTGGAAGTCCCAATGAAAGCAAGGGCTATCCCTTAGAAGTCCTGGTGGAAGCATACTCTTTTCGTTGGCAATCAATGGAAGCAAATGCTATCCCTCGAAGCTCGCACTGACAGAAGCGAGATCTGTTCTTCGAAAGTCTGAGTGGGAGCACACACTCTACTTCAGCAAGAATGATCTTCGAAGCTCGCATTAATGGAAGCAATGGCTGCTCTTCAGAGGTTAGAGTGGGGGTACACTTCTACTGCATCAAGAAAGGTCCCTTCCGGTTGGTAACTGAGTTTACTATTCCTCTTTCTTCTTTGAAGAACAACAAAAACTGAAAACTGTTTCAAGCAACATAACACAATGAAGATATATAATACAGAGAAAATAACTTCTAATAGAGATACATAATATAGAGAAAATAAACTTCTAATGGAGATATACAATATGGAGCAAATAAATTTCTTCATAACATAAGAAAGATAAAACTTCTTGGATAATACAATAAATATAAAATCGTAAATGTCATGGATAGACTTCTTCTATAGAATGTTGACATTTGCCCTTAGAGCTGCAAGGTCATTTGGAAAGGTTTCACCAGCTGCTCGGGCTGTGGCCATCATACACTATCATAGCCATGTCTTCTAAGATATCCTGGGGCCCTTGTTCTTTGAACTCTAGCTCATCTGCTTCAACTTTCTTTCTAAAGATGTAACAACCCTCGTACTGATTACCGATAACCTACTGAATTAACTACTGGTTACTGCTAAACTGAATTGATAATGACTGATAATTGAATTAACTGAAGTACTGAATGGACTGATTGAAATCGAAACTGAAATTGAATAAGTTTATTTATTGAATTGCATGCTGCATCTGTTTGATTGATTGATTATCTGTTTGAATTCATATGTTTAAACTGCTAATTGAAGGCCTTATCGGCGGCCGAATTAGGAACCGTTTAGAGTTTTGGGATCAGTAGAATATTTGTGATTTAATGGTATAGTTATCTGAAAATTATTTAGGAATAATTAAATTAGATTAAATAGAGCCAATTAAAGAGTTTGACGTAATTACCACTTTGCCATTGAGTGGGGCCTTGTTTATTCACATTGTTGAACTTCATCACACTTCAATTAAAACATTCCTCAACCATTCTCCTTGTCTTGACCGAAATATAGAGTGAGAGAGAGGGAGAGTAAGAGAGAATTGAGCTCATCTTGTGAATTGCTAGAAGAACTTGAAGATTTGTAACATAGATTGCTAATTTGAGCTTGCAAGACTTGTAATTGAGACTTAGGTAAGGAAATTCATCATCCTCTTGTTATCTTTAAGCTTCATCTTCCATGGTTCATGCTCCATTGTAGGATTAAACCATGATTTAGTGCTAAGAGGTTGAATTATGCTTGAATTCATGCATGCATGGCCATTTTGGTGATTTTTGAAGATTGAATTCATGATGGATTGTACATGCATGCTCATGTTTCTATCAAAGTTCATGTTTTCATTTGGTTTTCCAACTATTGAGCTCATTAGAGCAAGAATAGAAGCTTGATTTTGGTTTAAAGTTCATGCATTGCATGTTTTGAAATTTGTCCTTGAATTGGGTTTGTGAAATGGCTTTAATTGACCAACTCTTGGCCCTTGCATGTGCAAATTGACTTTTGAAACTTGTTATTCATTGTTTTGGGATGTATTTTCCAGAATTTGGGCCCAAGAGGTCGAGAATTGAGTTGAGAATGCTTGGTTTGAGCTTGGAAGGCAAATCTGGAAATTCTAGATTTGGCTTCTTCGCTCGAGCGAAGGATTCCTCGCTCGAGCGAGCACCTTTATTCAGGGCTCCGCTCGAGCGTGGTATCGCGCGTAAAAATCGAGCATCCAGCACTTTTACTGTTTCATCAGACCGCTCGAGCGAAGGATTGTTCGCTCGAGCGAAGCCTTTGATTTTGCAACTCGCTCGAGCGAAGGAAGGCTCGCTCGAGCGAGACCCCTGTTTTCAGCAACTTTTGAAAAATGCCTTCCAACTGTATTTTTGCATCCTCATCTCATCCTAGGCATTCTTAGGCCTAGTTTAAGACATCTTAATGAGGCTATAGATGTAGAACACACCGATGCCTAATAAGGAGTTAATTATTGTACTTCCCAACTGTTAAACTTAGAGGGTGTTCAATCTGTTGACTATATAGGGTTGGCATTCCGAGGAGACGCGCTAGCTACTGATAGCCCAGAACACTGTGAGTAACAATTATATAAAGATATGTTCAAAAATGGTTATCTGATTATCTTCTGAACTGTCTACTGAATGGAACTGCAACCGAACTGTTTACTGAAATGTGATTATTTACTGAATGAATGTATGTCCTTTATTTCTGAACTGTACTGTGGCATCCTTAGCACCCACTGTTACTGTTACTGTTACAGAGATCTCTGTCGGTTCCCTTGTGGAACCATACTGTTTACTGAATGACTGGCCATCATTACTGTTCGGTCTTTAAGACCTACTGTTTACTGTTATGCTAATGGATGTACCACATATGACTGAATAACTGTTCTGACTGAAAGACTGAAATACTGTTTAATGAACTGTTTTCATTACTGTAAGGACATTACATTCTTAACCTCTTTATACATTATGTTAATCACTGGGCTTTAGCTCACTGCTCATATATATATGTAGGTGTACAGGCACCGGATCAAAGCTAGAGGCGTCGGGGTAGAGTCCCAGTTTTGTCAAGCCAGCCAATGTGCTTCACAACGAGGTTCCGAGCCTGTTATGCTAAGGCTTAGGGGTGTTTTAGTATTTCCCCTTTTTGCACTGTCTTACTGTTGTGTAATGACCAAACGGATTGTATAGACTCTACTGTTCTGAACTGTATGAATGCATGAAAAATGTTTTTGACATACAAATTTTCACAGCTCAATGGACACTAGTTACTTACTGTATTGGCTTCCGCCAGGCCCTGTACTCTGTTTAACTGTATTACTGTTCAGCAGGCCTTCGGTAATCTCGGATTACTGGCCAGTTACGGTGCTAAACCCATAGGGCGGGTTTGGGTCGTGACAAAAGATCTTCTTAAGTGTCCAGCACTTTTCTATAGGATGCCCTAGTGATCGGTGAAAAACACAATAATTAGGGCCCTCACGGTCCTTCTTCGGCAAAAGCTCTTCGATACGAGGCAATTCAGTTCCCCATCTGCCACTCATTCTTTAACTAAGGTCTTCACCTCCTTAACACTACACGGAAAAGGAGTGTCATCTTCACAAATTTTCCTCTTCTGACCTCTGAATTCCTCCCCTTGCGACTTTTGTGTAGAAGACGCGGAAGCCGCAGTGACAGAAGGTCCTCGGGATGACTTGAAGCTAGTTTTATAACTAGTCTCGAACCCGATCTCCTGAGATTGAGGTACGTTGATGTTCAAAGATGCTTCAATTAGTGCCGAGAAGGTGGGTAGCTTGTGATTAACAAGAAGCATCTTGTACTCGTTCAATGCCCCTTCAACACAGATTTGGACCAAGTAGCTTTCCTCCACAGCCTCATGATAGTCCATGGCTTTGTCTTGGAACCTCTTCACATATTTGAGAATGTCTTCACCCTCTTGTTGCTTTTCCTTGCATAGGGTGAGTGCGGTTACCTTCTCAACCGCTTGAAAGAATTTGGCGTGGAATTTGTTGACCATCTTCTCCCAACTTCGAACAGAGTTTGGAGTCAAGTTAACGTACCAACTATATGCTCGATCAGTAAAGGACTTGGAGAATTCTCTCAGTCGGAGGACATGATTTGTACCATGAATCCCCAAAGTCTCAATAAACCGAACAACATGTTCTCAAGCATTTCCTTGCTTGCCATTGAATTTGATGAACTTCGGCACCGTGTACCCCTCCGGGTATGGATAACTCAGCATCTCGATAGGGCATGGTGGCTTGACATCTGGATCAGGCAAAGAGGGTAAAGTCCTCTTGCCCCGTTCGAGATCGAACATGGCTTGCACATCGGCGAGAGTGAGAAATCGTTGAGGGAGAGAACTTGATGGTGGTATTCCTGGAACCTGACTTGTAGACCCGAAGACTGAGCTTGGAGCAACTTGGCCATTTGGGTGTTGAGAATTCACCATCGGTGAAGACACATGATGATATTGGCCATTGGCACCTATAGACATGCCATTTGGTGATGGGACGTTGCATTGGGTCCCATGAAGTTCATTGCACGCTGCGGCTATACTGGGTTGGACTTGCAAACTTGGCATCGGAGCCAAAGGAGACCCACTCGGTACATAAGTAGAATTTACAATCGGTGGAACAAAATTAGGCACGGATGGAACACCATTTTGTAGAGGAATTTCTGTAGGCCTTCATTGAACTTCCACAACCGCTAGAACACCATTCATCACGCCGGAAACTCCTCCAACCACTGTTGGACCACGGTTCGATCCTCCAGGTGTGTGATTTTGCGCTCCATGGGCCGCAGGTTGGCCATGACTTGTTCCTCCTAGCACTTGATTTTGTACACCATTTTGAGCAACTTTAAGGAGAATTTGGGGTGGGTCTTGATGATTTTGACCATTCCCAACATCACCATGAAGTTGTTGATGCTTGTCGGCGCCGACTTGACCTCCATTTGTTGCCGGTGGTACGAAATGTGAACCCATCACCAACATGGTGTGGGTAAGATTTTGAAGGTTGGTGAGAATCTCTTGTTGAGTGTGTTGGAGTCCTTGAATGGCTTCAAGGATGAGAGGTGAGTCTTGAACTTGAGTCCTTTCATGACCACCATTGGAAGAGCCTTGTTGATGAGTCTCATTATCTGCCATTTTTGCCGGTGTTGTATGAGTTCCAGATCTCGTTGAAACCATTAACCAATCTGCCTCCCCAGTGAAGTCGCCAAATGTATGAGAGGGTTCAAGAACGTCGTTGGAAAATTCGAAGATGTTCGAAGAAAAATTCGAATTCTCTAGGAAATGATGAGAGGCTTAGATTCTTCAATAGTCACAACTAAGAACAGAAAAGAAGTGAGATGATGGAGATAAGAGATTGGGTGAAGAAGAAGGCAAAGTAGCTAGAGAGAGAATAATGGCAAGGCTCTCCCATGGATCTCCCACTTTCACTCTCAAGGTTAATAATGGAGAAGGGAAATTAGTTCTTTCCCTAGAGTTTTCTCTCCAAAATCCATTCCTTGTAAAGCTATGGGTGTGTGCTATTTATAGACACCTCATGATATAGGATGGAGCCTATGTGCAAGGCACATGGGGAATATTCTCTCTAACCACCTTGTCCGAGGAGATGACCTCTCCGAGGATGAGGAAAACCCCAAAGAGGAGATCAACCTCTCGGCGAACCCTTCTTCTTAGCCACACCTAACCAATGATCCCCAATCATTTCAAAGGGTCAGGGGTAGTCCCAGAGGACGTCCTGCCGCATAAGGGTCAGGGGTAGTTCAAGAGAACGCCCTGCCGCAAATATTGCCGAGTCTTAGGGACCCCCTAGATCGTGCCACCTCAACTCGGGTATAGGCTAGTTTAACCGAAGAGTGAATTTATCTCCACTCACCGTCCTCGGGATCGGGTCCTTTGTTCAGACTCCATTAAGCCCATGGTTCTGGTACGTAGATCCCGGAAAGCTCCGAGTCCACATGTGTTTTGGGACTCATTAATGGAGCTGCTTTTAGATTGCGTCTGAATCCGTTTGAAGCCAAGTGCTTCGGATCTCTAGGTTCGTGGATCCGAACTCTTTCGAGTCCAAGTGCCTCGGATCTCTAGGCTTACTCAATACCCTTTCGAGTCCAGGCCCGAGTAAGTCTCTAAATTCGTGGATCCGAACCCTTTCGAGGCTTAGAGCGATTCAGCCCGTTTGATGGCCATAAATCTGGGCCTACCAATCTTGGACTATTGGGCCTAATTAATTTAGTGGGCTCAAATTAGTTCCTCTTACATTTGCCCCTTGCGTGTATGAGAAATTTTAGTTTTCTCGGACATGCATAATTTCAGTCATGCTTCGCATTTCATCTCCAAATATATGAGAGGGTTTAGAAAAGTTGTTGGAAAATTCGAAGATCTTCGAAGATCCTTGAAGAAGAATTCGAATTCTCTAGAAGATGATGAGAGGCTTGGATTCGTCAATAGTCTCAACTAAGAACACAAAAGAAAGGAGATAATGGAAATAAGAGATTGGGTGAAGAAGAAGGCAAAGTAGCTAGAGAGAGAATAATGGCAAGGCTCTCCCATGGATCTCCCACTTTCACTCTCAAGGTTAATAATAGAGAAGGGAAATTAGTTCTTTCCCTAGAGTTTTCTCTCCAAAATCCATCATTTGTAAAGCTATGGGTGGGTGCTATTTATAGGCACCTCACGATGTAGGATGGAGCCCATGTGCAAGGCACATGGGAAATATTCTCTCTAACCACCTTATCCGAGGAGGTGACCTCTCCGAGGATGAGAAAAACCCCGAAGAGGAGATTAACTCCTCGGCGAACCCTTCTCTTAGCCACACCTAACCAATGATCCCCAATCATCCCAAAGGGTCAGGCGTAGTCCCAGAGGACGTTCTGACGCATAAGGGTCAGGGGTAGTTCAAGAGAACGCCCTGCCGCAAATATTGCCGAGTCTCAGAGACCCCCTAGATTGTGCCACCTCGACCCGGGTATAGGCTAGTTTAACCGAAGAGTGAATTTATCTACACTCACCGTCCTCGGGATCGGGTCCTTTGTTCGAACTCCATTACGCCCATGGTTCTGGTACGTAGATCCCGGAAAGCTCCAAGCCCGCAAGTGTTCTGGGACTCATTAACGGAGCGACTTCTAGATTGCGTTTGAACCCGTTCGAAGCCAAGTGCTTCAGATCTCTAGGTTCTTGGATCCGAACCCTTTTGAGTCCGAGCCTGAGTAAGTCTCTAAGTTCGTGTATCCGAACCTTTTCGAGGCTTAGAGCGATTCAGCCCATTTGATGGCGATAAATCCAGGCCCACCAATCTTGGACTTGCGATAAATTCGGGCCCATCAACCTTGGACTATTGGGCCTAATTAATTTAGTGGGCTTAAATTAGCTCCTCTTACATAGGTAATGGACTTTCTATTGATCATTATGGAGTTGAAGAGCAATATATGAATCATTGTAGAAATATGGAAATTAATTCAATACCTTTGAATGAGAAAGACAGTGCACACAGAGATTCATTTCATGCTGCTGCTGCTCAGCCCAAGCTGCAACAACCATATCACCCCGCTGGTCAAAAGCATTTCGCTTTTTCATAAGCCACTGCATCCATGCTTGAGATGCTTGACAAACATAGCCATAAACACAACAAAATGAGAAATTATTAAGAGACGATGGAAAACATTTAATTTAAGAAAGTTTTCTACAAGAAGAAATTCATCCCTCCAAAGAACCTACACTTCAAATGTGTGGGAGTCAAACGTATGTGTTTTGTTGAACTTAAAATAATGATCCGAAATCGACCAACTTTTGACTAAAGAGAGCTAACAAAGAAAAACTCAATATACAGGATCAGTGTAAAAATAAATAACTCAAATCACTTTAGTCAAGATCTTAACTTATCAATTCCCATGACTTTTAAGCAGTACCAGGTCTATGTGAAGTGAGGTGCCCAGAGGAGAAATAAATAAGCTAACAAACTATGTCAGGGCTTGCATCACAACTCCCAGCTCCATAATAATCTCACAGCTTAAAGTGAATCAAATAAAATATTGAAAGCAGTAACTGTTTCAATTGAAAACATGCCACCATAATCATCAGAGAACACAACCATGAAGAACTTGAAATTAAAAAGAACATGAAGAATGAATTTGTACAGATGACACCAAATGGAAGATGCTGCATCTTGCATTTAATTATATCAAAGCAAAAACACCTATTTATGGAAAGCTTTCCAACACAAAAGGAACAAATTAGGAATTTTACAGGCACATGTGGACTTTGTCTTTGAGTAATCAAGGTTTTGGCATAAATTTGATCTTTATGCACATTTTGAATTAGTATGAGTTGCCAGAGAAAATCTAATATGTCGCATCATAATGTACTATCTAAAGATGATAAATCTATTCGAGAAAATCATTGGTATTTTTGTTGTTCCAATTTATATGTTGGTCATTCTTTGTTTGTTTTGTTTATTTTTTTGTCCATGTTAATATAGAGGTAGTTGATATCCTTTCGTACCAAAGAAAAAAGATTATCATAGAATGGATGGTCTATAAAGATTTTCAAAGTGACAATTGATTTTGCAGCACCCTTTGTGTCATGCTTCATTTTGTTTTATTTCATTTTTTATTTTGGGATACAATTTTCACAAATAGACACAAACGGTTAGTGTCAAAAAATCCTACATTTTCCCCAACAAAATTCAAAATGGAAACTTTGTAACTCATAATAAAATATGATATTAACTGTTGAAATAATCAAAATTTCACCTCCATGGGGTTGACTCGATTATCAATATCATATTGCCTTCGCTTCTCCACATCCATGAGCAGTTCATAAGCAGCTTGAATCTTGATGAATTGAGCTTCAGCTGTTTCCCCTTCCTCAAGGGTTTCCTTCCCATCATATACTTAGGACAGAAGAAAGGATTAGTTTCAGGTCTGTGACCAGATACTAACTTTTCAACATGGATAGATAACAGAAATTGATTGTTACTTTCATAAAAGGATGAAAGTCCCAAAGTGTTAGGTTAAATAAACTATAGTAGCAGATTATACAAAATAAGATTTCCAGAAAAACTAGATGCAACTAATTCATGGTTCAAAGTTACAGCAGTATCTAATACTGAGTTGAGCTGGTGTCCATGTCAGACAACCATTCTCTTCTATTCTTATATGCTACATATTATAAACAATCAAATCAATAAATAAACAAATGATGAAGCAGCACTTGAAGCTTAGTTTAATTTTCCGCAAGTGCTAACTCTGTTTCGTAGCCAAGAAAATAATCTAAACAACCCAGAAAATGTACCTGTGTTCTTCTTCTGTCCACGGAGTTCCTTTCTTCCTCTCGACCTCACCGTGCTTTGTCTTTGCTGCCGACCCAAATGAGGTATGACTCCTCTTTGACTCGGTCTCCCACCCGAGCGACGACTCGTCAGAATAACTCTGCAACTCGACTCGGCCTGACTCAATCTCCTTCGCAAATCTGTGAGAGAGAGGGAAAGAGAGAGATGCCCTAAATAAGATATGTTTAGGGTAAATCTGAGAGAGAGAGAGAGAGAGAGAGAGAGAGAGAGAGATGCCCCAAATGAGATGTGTTTAGGGCAAATCTGAGAGAGAGAGAGAGAGGAGAGAAGAGAAGAGTATGATTGTGTACCTTCCCTTATCTTCCTCCCTGTGCCGGACGCTGTTAAGTGAGCAAAGAGATGATGAGGGAAACGGCGATGGATGCCGTTGTCGAGCCAGTTGTCGTATCGGCGATGGATTCCCTTCGAACCAGTGTCTGAGAATCTATTAGAAGCCCAATGTATATTTTCTTTTGCCAAATATTTTTTTTGTTTTTGTTCTTTTTGTTTTTTTTTGGGGGGGGGGTGAATTGGCACCAGAAATTTTATTTTGGCGCTTCTTTAATTTTGATCATACAATTTGCGACATACATTATTCGTCGTAAAAATTACAATACATTTAACGGCAGGTGTTGTGTGCGTCATAAAAAAGGCAGTACTTTTAACGGCGAGCGTTTTGTGTGTTGTGAAAAGTATTCACTTTTCACGGCTGACGTATGTGCGTCATGTATAATTGATGTATTAACGGCACGCGATATGTATGTCATTGAAAGGTATATTATTTACGGCGTACATTGCAAGTCGTAAAAAAATCATCATTATTACTGTTAATTTAATGTAGAGAGAGAGAGAGAGAGTGAGAGAGAGAGAGAGAGAGTGAGAGAGAGAGTGAGTGAATTGTATATGTATTGATATATTGAATCTGTGTTGAATGTTGTGGTTGAGCTCCTCCTTTATAGAGGAGAGGAGCCAAAAATGGCACTACAATAAAGTAACATTATTTAAAGCTAACACTAACATTACAGCTAATACACATCCACTAACAGCCCCCCCTCAAACTCAAGGAGGATAAACATTAACCAAATTGAGTTTGGAGAGAGTAACAAAACGGGAAAATAAACTAAAAATAAAATAAAATAGGATATGAGACACTATATGGTCGTGTCAGACCATTGGTGAAGACACTGTATGGTCGTGTCAGACCGTTGTAGGAACTAACCAGAATCAATGTCGGGACAGTTTACGGGGTCATGCCGGACCGTTGTAGCAGACACTGTGTGGTCGCGTCAGACCGTTGTAGAAGCTAACCGGAATCAATGTCGGGACAGTTTACGGGGTCATGCCGGACCAATGTAGCAGACACTGTGTGGTCATGTCAGACCGTTGTAGAAGCTAACCGGAATCAATGTCGAGACAGTTTACGGGGTCATGCCGGACCGATGTAGCAGACACTGTGTGGTCATGTCAACCGTTGTAGAATACACTGTATGTTCGTGTATATAGGCTGCCAAAGATATACATATATTATATATTATATATATATTCGCACCATCAAAAGTCGCGCCTCAAAAGGCTTGTCCACCGACAGAGCGTCGTGTCGACGTGTTTGCCTTGGCTTGCGCTCCCGGTTGTTGCATGGTCTATTTGAACGGAGGCCGAGGCTGAGGCTGAGGCTGTGCAAAACAAAACAAACTGAAAACCTCTTCGTGCTCTGAGAGCTGCAAACCCTGAAACACTCTGTAACCCCCTGCTTGTGCGGCGGAGCTGCAAACCCTGAAACACTCTATAACCCCCTAACCCCCTGCTTGTGCGGCCTCTGATATGGCATTTTCTTCCCGTGGTCCTCTCACCCTCTTTCCAGACCTTAACGAGGTTACAAGAGAGATAACCGGAGCGGTTGTCCTTGAACCTCAACCAAATGACCTTCCGCCGTCCCCTGTGCTCAGCTATCCAGAAATGACAGTGGAGCAGATAATGGCAACACAATCGGACATTGAGGCGAACTCCTATACGCTGAAGTCATGTATGGAGACTATGACTGCGGTCACGAACTTGTCCCGGCGACTGCAGAACAGGATGTTTGAAGTGTATCAACTGTCAGCGCAACTCTCCCTACTGCAACGGATGTATAAAGATGCTCGAGGAGAGATCAGTTCACTAAAGAAGGAAAATAAAGAGCTAAAACGGCAAGTCACCTCCAAGGCCCGATTTGAAGTGTCCTCATACTCTGCATTGGATGGCCAGTGGAGAGTAATTACATTTGGAAGTGCGGCTAAAGCAGAGGCAGAATCATCAAGAGCTGCGAAGGCGAGGGACGAAGCGAGTGGCAAATGAAGGTGGGGTGGAAGCGTCGCTGCCGGGCTGGAAGTGGAGGAGACAAAAAAAAAAAAAAAGCTGTTATGGTTTTGTTGTTATTGGTTTTTTTGTTTTTGTTTTTTGGAATGTGGAACTGAAAAATGTAAGGACTGTAATGGCAAGGTAAATAGATGCAGCAATAGTTGAGGAATTTTGTGTTTGTGTGTTATGGAAGGAAATCGAATAAAATATGGTGATGGTGATGAAATGATGAGTATGGTGATAAATAAAAATAAAATAAATGAGGTAGCGGGAAACAGAATGGTTTGTGCAAAAGTTGACTGGGTATGGGTTATAAAGATATATTTGTTTTAGGAAGACAAGTTGAGGGGCGTGCTGTGAGTGGGGGTGCAATGAGCAACACCATAGCAAAGCTTTTTCTCTCACGTGGGAGAAGAATACCCATGTAGCCCACTATCCAAGGCATGGACAGCATCATTATCTCACACTTATCAACCAAAGACGTGGGGTAAACCCACTTCTCCATTACCAATTTTAAAATCCCTCCAATTCTCCACTTGATGACCAAAGAAAAACACAGTTGTAAGCAACACTAACTGCACTAGGTATAGAGAAAGATGTTTTCTCTTTTGTCTGTTTCTGGCCCCACCATCATCATAAAAGAAACCGAGAATAGTGCAGGCCGGAGCTGGTGCGAGCCGTGGCTGGAAGCAACGGCAAGGCTGTAAGTGTGAGATGCACACACCCAGGGCCGGCGCGAGAGTCCCATTCCGGGGACGTGGAGCTTGGTGACGCTGCCGAAGTCGCAGATGACGCCAGGCCACGAGCATGGGGTGGGCTCGGAGAGGTTCTAGAGAAGGGATCGGCCGCCCACGGCGGAGCGGAGGGGAAGAAGCGCTACTCTATCGGCGACGACGGTGGTGGTGCAGTGAGCGCAGAGCAATATCTAATCTTCTGGATTCTCGGTGATTGGCATCATTGACGTTACAAATGGGGGATTCTCCGAGTTAAAGTGGGAGCTGCCCAAATGACCTAACATAATGCTTGAACCTGGTTTTGTGCCTAATCTCAATACATGTGCTTATGGAAGAGATGCATCCATGGGAGTTCGTACAACTATTGTTGCACCTGCACAATAATCAGTGGTTACGAAGGTCACACAAACCATGCAAATTCCTCTATCATATGCAGACGCTGTAATTAGGAAATCTGGCCGGAAAAGTTGTCGTGAGACACATCGAGTTGGCAGAGATCGGTGGCGTTGTACTTGACTAGGAATGGGTCGTTGGTTCAAGCTCCAAGGTTGTTGTCCATGGTTGGAGAGTTGAGTCAACTTGGAGAATCGATTTGCAGAGAAAGATGGAAAACGAAGAAGCAGAATTGGTGTATAGCGTTGTGGTAGCAGAGTGAAGGTATGTGTAGAGGTTCGGCGGGCGGCCAAGACGAGGTTGCCGCCCGCCGGTGAAGTGAAATTATTAGGTTCTTAACCTGGCTTTGATACCATGTTAATCTAATGTATAAAGAGAGAGAGAGAGAGAGAGTGAATTGTACATGTATTGATATATTGAATCTGTATTGAATGTTGTGGTTGAGCTCCTCCTTTATAGAGGAGAGGAGCCAAAATGGCACTACAATAAAGTAACATTATTTAAAGCTAACACTAACATTACAGCTAATACACATCCACTAACAATTACCATTCACGGTCTATGCAATAGACACACCGTGATTGGAAAAGTATTTACGACGTGCAAAAAAAGCAAGTCGTAAAAATAAGAAACTACGACGTGTATTTATTATATGCCACTGATATGGTGCCGTAAAAAGTCAATTTTGTTGTAGTGTTAACTACTGTGGCTTAGTCACTGTCCTAAAAACTAGAAATACAAGGTGTTTTATAAGGATAAGTGACGAAAGCAAAACCGTGGACAGTTTTGATGAATTGAATTTGGAGTTATGAAGGTATATTTGGATGGCCAATGTGATCTAGATTCATAGCTCAGGTGGCAAAATCTAATGGGTTGAGCAATATTCATAGCGAAGTTCAACTGTTCAACCCCAACCACCACTAGTAGTTGTGCAAACAGAGGGCCCAAACTTATTTATATTAAGATCGTATCTTTTCAATTTATTCAGGGCTTCGGGAAAGGGTATCTATATCCATGTACATCAGTCATAAAGTACAAGTCAGTAACATTTAGCCATTCCATGAGTAATAACAATATACACGTATTCAAATAATTTATTCAATGGGATAAGAAACTGAAAAGTCACGATTATGTTTATACAGGATTATATATCAGAAAGAAAATAATAATAATAATAATCAGCACAAGAGTCAGCAAAATTACATGGATTCAAACTGTGAAAAGAACTTACATAAGCCACAACATAGTATGGGCTTGAGTACGAGATATGGGCCAAATATGCTAGGTGTCAAATATGAAATGAGCATGCAATAATAATAAAAATAAGAGTAGACAAAACAAAACCAGCTACAATAATAATAAAAATAATGATCATAATAAAAACATTATAATTATTATAAATGTTACTCTATTTTGATATTTTATTTTAACCTTTTAGTACGGACTATGTTTTTGATCAGTTTGATTCACCTAGCTATGGCCTCATCATACCTCGCTTAACGAGCTCTAGCTTATGCCATAGAAAGCATCTCCTGGGAAAACTTCAGGGTCTAGTGATTAGCATTAAAAAATAATAATAATAAAACAAAAATGTTACCCTTTTTCGGCCATCTTTTTATTTGATAAATAACATGGAGTTAGGTGACAATACACATGAGTATACATTATTTTTTAAAATTTCATTTGAATTGCATACATATCATATCACATATACCCCATTACAAGTGGGGCCTGTTAGTGTAATATTAGTGTAATATAGTATTGTTAGTGTAATATAGGTGCAATATCTAGCTGTCCCAATAATGATGTTGTTGTATACTGCTTTCGGTGTTATTTAGCATCATATGTACCACATTTCCTCTCTATAAATGAGAGTGATTTGCTCCTTGTAAATAACTGAATATCAATGAATACAATATTTATTCTCTCTATACAGTATTCTATCATGGTATCAGAGTTAGGTTAAGAATCTCATAATTTCGCTTCATCGGCGGGCGGCAACCTCGCCTTAGCCGCCCGCCGAACCTCAGCCCTCGTTATCAGAGCTCTCTCTCTCTCTCTCTCTCTCTCTCTCTCTCTCTCTACACCGAGCCACTACCACCGCTCATCTGTCACTGCCGCTCAACAGACTTTGCAGATCCAAGTCTCTCTTGTTGATTCGCAACAAAAACAAGAACAAAAATATGTCTCTCGCTCATCATCTGAAACTCACAGTCACTCTTTTGGGCTGTGTTTGGCAAGTGTTGCCATAACCGATCCTCTCTCTCTTCCAACAATATCTACGAAGACGGCTTACACGTGTCCGGTGCTCCATACGCGCCTTTATAACAATACTCGTCTTGCCCGAACGTATCACACGCGCTCTTACACGCCACACTCTCTCCTTCCGTACTCGTCGCCTTCAGCTCTGACGGACACGCGCCGTTTAAGTCCATCACGCATCCCATGGTTATACAATTCCCTCCGGTCCCACCCTGAGGCACCACCAGCATCAGACTGTTGTACCCGTCGACCAAGCTCACATCGTAGAAGTCCAACCCATTAGACCCGTCCAGCATGAACTCGGCTAGTGTGGCCAGCAGCGCGACGTTGTTACCGGCGCAGTCTACCTTTCCAGTGCCGTAATCCCCTGTGACGCAGTCTATCTCAGAAATATATTTCTTTCTCTTTGGGGAGATATGGCAGAAGTGGCTTTGAGATGGTTTTTACACATCCATACTTCACTCACTCAAAAACACACATGGGCTCTCTCTTTAGTTAAAAGAACAAAAGAACAAGAAGTGGTCTCTCTCTCTCTCAGGGGAATGCATGCACTGAGGTAGCCTTGCTTTCATCGGTTTACAAAACAACCAAGGCATTGGACTCATTGCCTACAGCTCCTCCACAAACCTATTCTTCTCTTTTCTTTTCTTTTTTTAATTTATTTCTTTATCATCTGTGGGTCTGTTAATCTCTCCTTCACGCATATTTCTATTTATTTATTTCTCTCCATGGACCCAACATCTTAGAATCAGGATCCCCTCCTTACATTTCCTCCTTACATTTCCTACTTACAAGCCCATTGGGCCCACTTTTAGGCCCAATTTTGATAATCCGAACCATTCATATTTTAAGATTTGTTCAGTATATCATACCTGTAAAAAATCAAGTTGATCGGATATCAGAAAGCATGTGTTTGGAAAACTCGAACTAAAAGCTATTTTTTTAAAGAATTTAATAAACAGTTTTCCGAACACATACTTTCTGATATCTGATCAACTTGATTTTTTACAGATATGATATACTGAACAAATCTTAAAATATGAACGGTTCGAATTATCAAAATTAGGCCTAAAAGTGGGCCCAATGGACTTACAAGGAGGAAATACAAGGAGGAAATGCAATGAGGGGATCCTGATTCCAACGTCTTATCCATTGCCCCATGTTGAGCTTAGACACATTATTACACTAACACCAACTTTCTTTATTCTATATATATATCTATCTTTTTATTATAATATATTACCCACACACTCTCTCCACTTCACACCACGCCGTCTGATCCCACTATCCCTCTTTATTTATTTTATTTTATCTTCCTTTTTCTCCAAAAAAAAAAAAAAAAAACACAAAAACAAAACTCCATTCACAACCAACTCGTTTTCGTTCCACACACTTGTCATTTCTTTTTGCCGGAATCAACCCCGATCACAATTTTACACCACAACTAAAAAAATAAAAAAAAAAAAAAACACAACCACCACAAAACCGGCCTTACTTTTTCGCCTCTTCCGCTGTTCTCTTCTTCTTGCCTGGGTCTTGGGCGTCCCTTGACGGCACTGCCTCCATGCTTCCAAGTCCACCGAACATGTTGCTTTCCCGTTGCTCCTCACACGCCGCATATGGCGGACCTCCGAATCGGAGCATGACGGTGGCCTTTCGTTTTAGCTCCTTGTTTTCTGCCTTCAATGCACATATCTCTGCTCGCGCATCCCTATACATGCACTGGAGCAGAGCGAGTTGGGCATTTAACTGGTGCACCTTACTCATTCTATTTTGCAGCCGGTGTGACAACTTAGAGACCGCAGTCACTGTCTCCAAGCACGACTTCAACGTAAAATGGTTCGCCTCAATGTCCAATTGTGTTGCCATTTTTTGCTCTACTGACGGTATCGGAAAGTTCAATGGAGCAAAAGCAGCTGCACTCGGTCCAGGGGCGTTTGGTTGCGCTTCCAGGGCGACAGCACCGGTTATCTCTATCGTGGCATCATTCAGGTCGGGAAAAAGGGTGAGAGGACCACAGGAAGAAGATGCCATATCTGAGGCAGCACAAGTAAGGGGTTAGAGGGTTACAGAGTGTTTCAAGGTTTGCAGCTCTCAGAGAACGAAGAGGTTTTCAGCCTGTTTTGTTTTGCATAGCCTCAGCCTCAGTTTAAATAGACCATGCAACAAACCGGGAGCGCAAGCCGAGGCAAACACGACGACACGACGCTCTGTCTGTCACGCGCATCACGCGCCGCTTGACGCCATAATGTCGGGCACACCTTTTGATGGATTGGGCACGCCTTTTGAGGGCGCAACTTTTGAGGGTGCGATATATATATGTATATCTTTGGGCAGCCTATATACACGAACATACAATGTATTCATCAACGGTTCGACACCACCTCACTGTGACTTCCTCAATGATCTAACACGACCACACAGTGTCTGCTACATCGGTCCAACATGACCCCGTAAACTGTCCCGACATTGATTCCGGTTAGCTTCTACAACGGTCTGACACGACCACACAGTGTCTGCTACAACGGTCTGGCATGACCCTATAAACTGTCCCGACATTAATTCCAGTTAGTTTCTACAACAGTCTAACACGACCACACAGTGTCTGCTACATCGGTCCGGCATGACCCCGTAAACTGTCCCGACATTGATTCCAGTTAGCTTCTACAACGGTCTGACATGACCACACAGTGTCTGCTACAACGGTCCGAAATGACCCCGTAAACTGTCCCGACATTGATTCCCATTAGCTTCTACAACAGTTCAACACGACTATACAGTGTTTCCTATCCTATTTTATTTTATTTTATTTTCCTGTTTTGTTACTCTCTCCAAACTCAAGTTGGTTTGTGCCTATCTTCCTTGAGTTTGAGGGGCGCTGTTAGTGTAATATTAGTGTAATATAGTATTGTTAGTGTAATATATGTGCAATATCTAGTTGTCCCAATAATGATGTTGTTGTATACTACTTTCAGTGTTAGTTAGCATCCTATGTACCACCTTTCCTCTCTATAAATGAGAGTGATTTGCTCCTTGTAAATAACTGAATATCAATAGATACAATATTTATTCTCTCTATACAGTATTCTATCAGGGCCAATGATTAAGGGTGGAAAAATACAACACGCTGGAAGAGAAATATACTTTGCAGCAAAGTCTAAATAATCTAATTCTATCTTCATCATATAGAGGTCAAAAATAGATCTTTATCAAAGATCTGGACATGAAGTATTTAAAATATTTTGTAAAAATAAATTCATAACATTTCTTAATCTCAACCAATAAGATTTCTCAAAAAGACCATTAATCCACTTAAAAATCTGAAACCTGAATTTCAAATAAAGTTCCCTGCAAACAATTCAACTATACAACTTGCATACAAGGTTTCAATCTAGTCTCCTAATACAAGGAGCTCTATGATTTATATTTACAAACTCGAAAAGCTGCTTAACAAAATATTAACAGATTGCATTGTAGCCCTAAATACATGACAAAAGCTATCAAAATATGTATACTCTGCAAGTCTAGCATGAATACTGGCAATGATTACAACAAAAATGTCATGTTTGCGGTTCCTAACATAGTAACCTAGGCAGGTACTAGGTAGGTTCACGAGGATGAGAAGCTCAAAATGAGCTAAGAGCACGAAGTCGTTGAAAGTATTCCCCCCATGGCAAGCAATCCTTGGGCTGATTGATGAATTGTTAAAATGCAAGACATTTGCTGCAAAGTTTGTCGGCAAAGATGATCTTCCTGTTTTAGAAAAGCAACAAGTTGTACAGTGAACAAACAAGGGATTGTTAAACATGATACTTATATGTAGATGGTTAACACTGTACTCAATGTTGTAAATACAATTTGCTATGAAGGAATTTTTTTTTTTTTTTTTTTGCATACATTTCTCGACTTGGAGGTCTCTGCTTCTTCAATGGATTTTCAGCAGAGTAGATAAAATTGGCATCACCTATGTGAGAGATTCTTTGTACTGATAGGCACAAGAAGAGATTAGACAGCTTATTTCTGGTTATTACTTTTATCGTTACTCAAAATAGACAGCAACAAACCTGTAAATTCTTAATTCTCTTATAAGAAGAAAAAGTGGACATAAGTCAGTTAAGCAGCATAATTTACTCATCATAATAGATCTATTAAACTAACCAATCTGGTCTAGTGGACATTTCTAGTTAAAGCACAAGAATCAACAAGAACTTTTCCTTCTTCATCTATCCAACAGATTTAACAATTCGTTTGCCTGGCATGTCTACATAAATTAATCATAAGATACTCATAGTTTAGTTACAAGATTAGGAAGAAAAAAACTTGTTTAAGCACCACCTAGCATTAACGATAACCAACTCTCATCACTGGAAATTGTAAAAAGGGAATTACCAGTTTGGGCCCCCATTAATGACAGGTGATGAAATGGGTAGACTTGATACACACCTAATCATGTGAAATGATTGATATGCACGAAGTGGCTGCTCGCATACTCAAACGTGCATTCCCACGATAAGCAGCCCAAGCTTTTGACATTGCACCAAGCAATGCCACTTGGCTAGAGAGGATGGTCAAGATTACTGAAATTTAATTAATCTTTCCACAGGTTATATTATAGTATGGATTGTGATGCAAAAGGAAACTTGTACAAGGAGAAGTTTACTTTAAAACAGACAGGCTCTCATGGGAGGGGTTGCTAATATCATGACATACTGTCATTAGTTTGCAAACCATATGGATTCCCTTCTGAGTCCATATATTGCTTTCTTTGTTTTATTGTGTGTTATGTTTATGATTCTTTTGAAGAAAATGAATGAACTAGTATTGACAGATTAAATTTAGATGTACCCCTGTTAGGTGGGATTTCCACCAAACCAAACCACTCAAATTGTCCCACTTATAATAAACTATTGATACCCTCAGAGAAATAGTTAGTTAAACCACTGTCTCCATCTCTACAAAATTTACCACTCTGTTTTTCTTAAGAAAAGAATTTTAAAAACTTAGGGAGAAATCCATTTTAAGCATTCACATTTACTTCTCATTCAGGAAACAAAATATAAGAATCTTCTCAATGTCATAATATCCATTGCTATCTAAAATAACCTTCCCTCAATTGTGGAAAAAAAAAGTTTAGGAACACTGAAACTAATCACAAAACCGGACACAGCACTCCCATGAGGTGAGTTTTGTTTATTTGAGAGAAAACTAACTTAGAGAATGATTAGACTATCACCCCCGTCTATATTTATAATAGGTAACTTACAATGGAATCCTTGGAGGCACAAATAAGGAAATAACCGCTAATAGAATAAGATTATGTATGAAGAGAAAAGCATCCAGTAACCCACAAGCTATATCATCATTTTAAGCAATCTTCAGAATCAATTGATAATCCTACAGAAAATAAACAACAGATTTCCATCAACATTCAAAACGTAGAACTAATTCTTTAATGTGACAGCACAAAAATGAACTAAAGAGAAACAGTGCGTCTGTAAAGTATTTCATCATCGCTCTCATCTTCCACATCCGAAACAACCTCACTTCCTGGTAGTTCTAGTTTCCCACCCATACAAAATGATGGACCTGCACTCTCAATTTCGAGATAATCAGCTTGTAGTCTCTCTTCAAATCTCTTGTCACTACAATTTAAAAACCAAGCCAACGAACACCTAATTCCTTTGCCTTGTAACTTCTGGTACCTGGGTTTGATCCTTGATTCCAAGCTGTAAGTAAAGTACTCTGGAAACTCCACGAGCTCATTCACTGGCCTTCCCATCTCGCTCTTGAAAAAGTAATAACTGTTTTTCATAAGCCCAACTTGCACAGCAACTAACTGTGGACAATTGACAACCATCTTTCCAACATCCTCCACTGGTATGCCCCGTCCAACAAGGAACTCAACAGGTTTCATGATCACATTTTGGTTAAGGCTAAATATCTGCGGCATTCGCTCAATGACTTGAGCAAACCCATCAGGATCGATCTTGAGCTTCAAATTGAAGAAATACTGTTGTGTTGACAATTTAGCTTTCAAAGGAAGTCCAATAATTTGTGGGTACTGTGCAATAATTGAAGCAAGAGCTTCCCTCCGAATCCCAAAACTTATCAAACAATCCACATTCGGCTTAACAATTTCTTCAAGATCATAACCAAGTATGTATGCTCTCTTCTCAAGCATCCTCGCTATGATCTTCTTTGGCAAACCCAACAAAACCAAGTAATCAACAAGTGGTTTGATCATCATCCCAACTCTCATTCCCAAAAAATATGGATATTGTGTGACCATTGGTCCAATATCTCTCGGATTCACTCCAATACTAACTAGATAAGCCACTGATGTGCTCATTGTCCCTTCAAGCTTAAATCCTAATAGCTCCGGATATTTCATCAACACATACCCCATATCTTGCTTTTCAACATCAAGCCCACGGAGGAACTTAACCACTGGGACAAGCTCAACAACAACACTCATGTGCAAAACTTGAGGATAATTCTTAACAAACTCACCAAGCCTTGACCTTTGAATTCCAATCTTTTCTAAGTAACCCAATACAGGTATGATATTTTTACGCACACTACAACCAAGCATCAATGGGTACTCATTGATATCATCAATTGTTAACCCTATTTTCTGCAAAAACTCAACGCGTTCGCGCATAACTTCAACAGTGGAGGGCAATTCTAGGTCCTCCAATTCATCCGGGACTATGCCTATACCCTTCAAGTAATCACAAATTATGACACGAGAGACGAGCTTTTCTTTACGCCCTTGAACAACGCCCCAGGTGACCGAGGGCATTTCGTATTCGGGGAATTTGGGGTATTGGGTTGAAAAAGATTGACATTTTGAAACCCCAGATTGTTGGGGAAAAAAGGGGAATGGGGGTTGAGGGTTTTGGGAGGGTTTAATTGGAGAGAGTTTTGAGTTCGTGAGGAAGTTTTTTAAGGCTTGTGTTCTTCTTCTGAGCAGTGAGGTCATTTCAAGAAGGTAAAAGTGTGTGTGTATATATATTTATATGCGTGAGGAAGTTTTTTAAGGCTTGTGTTCTTCTTCTGAGCAGTGAGGTCATTTCAAGAAGGTAAAAGTGTGTGTGTATATATATTTATATGTGTGTGTGTGTGTGTGTGTGTGTGTGTGTGTGTGTGTGTGTGTGTGTGTGTGTGTGTGTGTGAGAGAGAGAGAGAGAGAGAGAGAGAGAGTATTGATATGGAATCGAAATGCAAATTTGTTGTTGATTGATGAAGCGAAAATTGAGAACAACGATTCTAGAATAAAGGTGTTTTTGGATTGAAGGGAAAGTGGAAATAAGCTCACCTCTGTTGGTAGTGAAAATAGCTTGTGACCATGGCTTCAAGAGAGAGAGAGAGAGAATGAAGAGTAGATTGAGATTTGAGAATATTTGGGGCTGTGGGCAGGACAGGGTCCAACCCTATATGGCCGATTTTGACGAAGACTTTAGAGAGAGAGAGGGAGAAAAAAAGAAAGAAAGAAACCTCAGGGATTGACGACGAAGATGATGTCACAGCGGCAAAAAGCGGAGCCACCAACGCGGGAGACATTATGATCGGAGATGTCAGGATCCATGGGTTGCTCCACCCTCAAAAACGAACGGTGGTTATGGTGGACAGCGGTGGTTGTGGTGGAGACTGAAATCAGAGGCGTAGTGATCGTGGGTTTAGAGAGAGAGAGAGAGGGGTGTTGAGGGATAGGCATATATACCTGGATAGTTTTGTTATTTTGTCGGAAAAAGGATGGCAGTTCGGATTGGAGGGGTCTCGAATGACTTGAATGGTGTTGGCCGGACGTCTACATCAGGTGGAAGATTGTCTATTACTGTTGTCACTTTGGTCGATAGTGGCTGTCAACCTCTTCTACGAACGATTGCTTAGATGTTCACCCAGATGACCGACCAGGTGAATTTCGAGTTATTCAAGTCAACTTTATATTCGAGCTATCAATCATTGCTAAACTTATTTTTATGAATAAAGTATTTTAGTGTCTGAATTTTTAGCGAAATAAAATTTAAATTTAAATTTTTGAACTGAGTATCTTTAAAATTATTATATTTTGAATTTTTAATAATTCAATAATTTTGAATATTTTAAAATAAAAAGACAAATATTGAGAGAGAAAGAGAGAGAGATTCTTTACCATTAGTATTAGTATGTCACCTGTGTTATATACGGAATAAAATAATATATTATTTATTAAAAATATGATAATTATTTTAATTTTTTGAATTTTGTCTTTCGTAAATAAAATTATATATATATGTATAAAAATTTTGTTTCAAATGTTCCTTTACTATAATATATAGGGTGATTTGGGAAATTGGTTAAAAGTGAACTTTTCAATTTTTTTAGCTTTTTTGACTTTCTTGTGTAAAAGGTTTTTTTAGCTTTTTTGACTTTCTTGTGTAAAAGTTAATGTGATTCAAAATGGGTTAAAAGTTGGCTTTTGACTATTTTTAACTTGTTCCCAAATGACCCCATAGTATATATGGATTAAAATTATTGTATTGACAATTAACAATTAAAATTATGATTTGTTATAAAAAAAAAATGACATAATTTTAATATTTCACTATTTTATAATAAAAAATATATGAATTTTAAAAAATTGTTATATTGGTTTTTCAAAAGGTAATAATTAAAAAAAATTAAAAAATAAGAAAGAATCATCGTAACATGTAATTTAAAATATCAAAAAAAGTTTTAAAAATTGAATAAAAACTTTAAAAAGATGTGATTACAATTAAAATTAATGCCCTTGATAAGTATAATTTTATTTGGATATCTATTTATACTTTAACATGCTTATTCAAAACAAAAATAAAAATAAATAAAAATATTAATAATTTTGAGTTTTAAAATATGATTTTGTAGACTTGCTATATTAACTTTTGGAAGGAATATATTAGAATTTTTTTACAAAAATTGAATATTAGTCATTGAACAAATCTTATAAGATTTAAAATAAAATTTATAATAGGAAGAAATTAATGATATTGAAACATATGTATTTTAACAATTTTAAATTTTGAAAAAAAAAATAGATTAGGATTTTGAACTTCAATTATCGTATAACACTTTTATTTATATAATAATCTAAATAAGGAAAGGTATTAGATAGATTAAATTAATTATAAATATAGCTATATTTAAAAAGATATGGTTTTTATAACTATATTTTACATTTCAAAATTTATTTTTTAACTTCCTATATAAAAATATTCAAAATTTTAAATTATATATGATTTTTTTTTCCTAAAAACATATGAACTCATAGTAAAATAGAGACAGAAGTACCATAAAGGAAGTGATGAGCTGCACATATTAAAGATAAATAATTGACTAACACCTTTAATAGTTTTGAAAAAATTAATTATATAGCGATCTCGGGTTTACCCTTGTTGTACAGTGATCCGGACATGTGTCCGTGGATGATAGTAGTTGATTATTACCTTGTGTACGTCCTTCCTCACTTTGTATTTGAGTTATAGGATGTATTGGGCAGGTTTGTTACAGGTTGGTTGAGTTTAGAAACCAAAACTAGTTGCCTAGATTTTGGCCTGTCCGCTCGAGCGGAGCTTTAGACGCTCGAGCGGGGATCTTGGTGTTGCTTGTCCACTCGAGCGGGGGTTTTGACGCTCAAGCGGGGAATACACCCATCCAGTATTTCCTGTGTTGTGTTGGACGCTCGAGCGGGGAATTGGCCGCTCGAGCGGGAGGTTGTAAGGGACGCTCGAGCGGAGAGTTGGGCGCTCGAGCGGGGACTTGGTATGTCGAGATTCTGTGAGTGAGCATCCGCCGCTCGAGCGGGAGTTTGGCCGCTCGAGCGGGAGTCTGTGAGTGCCGCTCGAGCGGGGGTTTGGACGCTCGAGCGGGGCGACTGGTTAAAGCTTCGTGTTTGGGACATTTTGAATCACTTTTTCACTTTTCCTTCTCTCTCTTACTTTTTCAAAAACCCCATTGTTGAGCTTCTCACTCTAGAGCTCTACCTTCTCTCTAGGTATTGATCTAGTAGAAGTGATTTGCTCACCTTTGGCCTTTACAAAAAAGTTGTTGATCGTCGAGGGCTTTCTTTTGATCCGAAAAATTCGTGGTTTGGAGCATTTACGTTTTCTTCACCTTCTTGGTTGGGAGTCATACTTTGAGGTAGGGATACCCTACTCCTCTCTATGGGTTTTGTCTTTAAATTTTAGTATTTTGAGATGTTGGGGTTGGTTCGGTAATTTTGTGAAAGTTTGGGACTTTTGTGTAATTTTACAAAAGTTGGGTTGTTTTTTATAATAAACCTAGATGCATGTTTGACATAGAAAAATGAAACCTAAGAGTTGTAATGTTAGTTATGGAAAATGCCCTAATTACACTGATTAATTAATTGGGATAATTAATTGTGAGAAAAGAGGAATTGAAGTGGAAATATTGAGATTGGGAGTATGTGGGTTTAAAGGGTGTAGTTGAATTACTTATCACTCACCGAATTGAAATGTTGATATATTATCCATTTTGTGCATTTATTTTCCGTATAGAAATAACTGCTTTGGGCTATCGGTGGAGGATAGTCTTGATTGTTGTAGACAATGCATGATGATTAGGCAAACGAAAACTAATCAACGGAATGTGTCATGGAATTTGACGGTTGATAGAATACATTAACTGTATGTATTGATTGATTGTATATAGAACCAATGTGTTTGTATGCATTATGTGTAGAGGAGGAGATGGGGGATGTACTCCGCGGTTTAGGGGAAGATGGGGGATGTACCTCTAAACCGGATAGTGTTGGGAGGAGATAGGGGATGAACTCCGTAGACAGAGCTCATATGCTTGTCTAGAAAAGTGAAGATAGAGCTCATATGCTTATCTTTGAGAAGTGTAGATATAGCTTATATGCTTGTCTAGAGAAGTGTAGATAGAGCTCATATGCTTATCTTTGAAAGTGTGACATAGTTCTTATACTTGTCAGTTGATGTGATTGATATAGCTGGTATGCTTATCTGTTATGAAATGGGAAAATGTTCACTATGAGTTATTGTCTCATATAAGTTGTTTGGCCAGGTTCTGAGCCATGATTATGTATTAAGAATTGAAAGGAAATGGAAAATGAAAGATAATATGGACTTGTATGTCATGAAACTGTAAGATGATATACGTGGATGTATTAGTGTTGGCCTTCTATCAACTACTAATCTTTTAGTCATTGTTCATAGTTGGTTTAGTGTATTTCTACTGGGCTGTGGCTCACCCTATAAGGGAACATCATTTTCAGGTACAGGTAGCATGCCACCTCCAAGGACATAGCTTAGGAGGCTTGAAGCAGACGGACTTTTGTTGTTTATTTTTTTTTGATGTATTACATGTAAATTCAAGCCGAGGGCTTAATGTGTAAATGAGTCAGCACTCTCCTTTTTGTAACCAAGTGTTAACTTGGAAAGCTGTAAGCCCTTAGGGCATTTGCTTTTGTTGTTAACATGTAATACTTCTTGTAATGAAACTCTGATGAATAGAAGAATGTGCACCTTTTATATATCAATGCATGTCTATATTGTGGGTTTAATGTTATTATTTTGAGGGCGTTACAAATTAAAATTAAAATTTTCTTTTTATAGCTTTGAAAAACTATTATATGCCATTGAAGTAATGCTCTGCATCAACTGTCAATTAACTCATATTATGATATCAAAAAAAAATTAAAAGTAATTTTTTTTTAGAAAAAAGTAATGATATACAAACATAAAATCAATACAAAAAACTTATTAATAATGATTTTGTTTGGATTTTGATCTATCGCTTTATAATGAGTGACATGTTTTTTATTATGCAAATGACTCTATCATGCCATTTTAGTATAAAATTCTAGTAAAACAATATTAACCAACAAAAAATAGTTATAAACAAAAAACAAATAATGGTTGGTAGAGAGGAGGGAGAAATGACACACAAAATATGAAATACAAAAACAAAACAACGGTCATAAATGATAATAATAAAAAAAAAAAAAAGAAGAATAAGAAGAAAAAATGGTGTAACTAAAGGATAAAAGAGTCTGTTTAAATAATACAATAGATTAAACATAAACTAACATCCAAATTGTCTCATAAAAAGAAGGTTAAAAAAAAATCAGTGTGTTTGGTTTTAGTTTTTTGAATTCACTTTTCTAAAAATTGAACTTTTTGTTTTTGGTGTTTTTTTGTTTTTAGTGAATAATTTTTAAATTTTAAGCATTTTTTTATTTTACTTTTTTAGATGTACCTTCTGAGAACCTGAATTTTTATATATTAATTTATATGGTAAATTATTTTTAGCTACCTATTTTTGCAATATATTTTGGTAATAAATTTTCATGATGAATTTATTTAATAGATTTCCCTCGCTGCTATTGGTATATTTAGTCTTACAACTCTTTAATTTCATTTGTAGAGGCCTCAAATTCTAATAATTATTCTTCGAACCCTGAGTTTTTTATTAGCCCACTTTAAGCCCTGAATTTGTGTTTTAATGCATATTAAACCCTAGAAATATGATTACATATATTATATTTCTTTTTTAATTTATTAATTCCTTATACTATGTGTATTAGTATATATGTATTTTGTATATTCTCTAGTAGTAATGTGTATATATATATATATGTATTTATATTTGGTCTTGAAGAATCTTTAGGAGGACAAATCAATATTTATGACTTGTCCCCCTTTTCTTTCCCCCATAAACTTGTGTCTCCCCTTTGCTCTTCCCAAGCAAGAATTGTCTAGGCATGCTATTGCATCCCAAACTCCCAAGGAAGACTTGCAAGCATGCAAGGTTTTGTCTCATATTCAAATCCCTAGAAGAGACACATATACTTTTATATCTCCTCCCTATTTCCTATATAGCAATCCCTTCAGCCCCTTCAACACACACACACACACATGGCTAAAGAAGAGGAGAGGAAAGAAAAGAGAGCTAGAAATGAAAAGTTGAAAGGTAGCAAGTAATGTAAGAACACCCGAACACCTTTGCCTTCTCCTCCCCTATATCTGATATTTGGTTGTTTTGATTGTGTATTTTTGTATCATGTATGTGTATGATGAAAATTGATTGAATAGGAGTAGAGCTTAACACTTGGTATGATTTTAGCTCCTGTCTGCTCTGATTCTGTTCATATGCATTAACTTTGCTGATTTTCTAAAATTCACAACAAAAAAAAAAGTCATTTTGCTATGAAATTTTGATATACCCTCTATCAATGAGTTATTGGTATACTAGCATTTTTGTAAGATCATGGGATGCATGTTGAGTTTCGAAAACCTCTTGTCTTTACGGTTGGATCCTACAGATTTCTGGGAGTAGAAGTTAACCCTCACTTTGTTTCTATGCCATTTTCTCTTAAAAACTCCTTATGGAGTGAAACCAGTGCTGAATGTTAGATATATGAGATACCTTTCTATGTGCACAAGAATCACTAAAAAATATTAATTATTGAAAGAGTTATGATTATTTTTCTAAAATGCGACAGGAACAGACCAATACTGCTTGAACTTGTATTTTTACTGGAGTCTGCTGAACTTGCCATTCGAATATAACAGTTTTCTTCCAAAAATGAGTCCTCCATCATAAAGTGATTTTTAGCTCTAGAGTTCTTCTTGAAATATCTTCCTAACTTATTGAAATATATCCAATAAAAATATCATGATCATTTGACTTCATTTGATACGAGTTCTTATTTTTCTTTAGAACCGTTCACTGTTGAGAATATGGATAGAACATAGTAAATGGCCTATAGATGAATCTCTGGTTATGTTATGCAACTTATAAAAGAAAATTTGAAATGAAAATGGACTTGTTCTATGTTGTGTTCAAAATTCAGAACCTAAAGAGATCCTAAATGGTTTACAAATCTATTGTTTTGGCCTGTTATTCTAGAAGAAAGACACTAAAAATTATTACATTTGTGTTATTTGTTCTTAAGGTCACATTTGTTTCACGGTGTAGGAGGTCGGATTGGACTAGCAATGTTGTGGGTCCCACCCACAACACGTTTGGTGATGGTTTGGGTGAGCGGCTTCATACTCTAACCGGCTTGCTAATCCCCCTCAATAAGGGGATTAGCTTGGGTGAATTTTTGGTAGGATTAGGAAAATAGTGAAGGGATTGAATCTATTTTATAAAAAAAAATTATTTTTTTTTACCAAGTACACCTATTTGTTTTAGTTTTTTTTTTAATATAGAAATAATTTATTTATTTATTTTATATAAAAATAATTTAACAATCCTATCACTAACTATCTCCCACACTATCATCAAAACAAAACACACTTTTACTTAATCCCCTCACTAACAATCCTCACATTAACAATCTCTTCACTAACAATCTCATCCAACCTAATCCGCCAAACAAACGTGGCCTAAGTGTTCAAAGGCATGATTAATTGAATTGGTATGAAAAGCATGATTTAAATTATTTTATTTAAATCTATGAGATATATGCTAGTTTATGACACTTGCAACTAATTTTTTGTGTTGAAGTTGTATTTGCATATTCTAGACTTGAAAAGTGTCCTAAGTTGATGGGTTTCATGACTTTGGGGTATATGGTTGCCACATTTTAATTAATCCTATGAAACATTATTGAATAAATTGGAACTCGCTTAAATCTCGAGTAATGTTATTCTTGCATGATATCATGATTTTAAATATGATGTTGTCATGTTCTCTTGAGATCAAGAAAATTATTATTTAATAAATTTAGAGTTTCCATGTCGAATATCAGAATGAGTAGATTATGACATAATGGAAGGATGTTGTAGCCATTGTTACGGAATTGAAACTTGGTTGATAATGGAAGGATGATGTAACCGTTGTTACGGTATTGAAATAATGGTGGGGTGTGTTCCCTTTGAGTTAAGCCTTGCGCGAGTGAGTTTCGAACCCTAACATGGCACGGAAAGGTATTTTGGCTCTTATCGGTATACACTACAACAAAATGCACCTTTGGCAACTAAAATTGGCGACTAAAAAAGATTTAGTCACCAAAAGTTATGGAATTGGCTACCAAAAAATTTTTCAGTCGGCAAAAGTACAATATTTAGCTACTAATTTTTTTAGTCGGGGTATATTGATCATTGGCGACTAAAAAAAAATTACTCCCTAAAAATACCAGAATTGGCGACAAAAAAATTATTTTAGTTGCTGTATATTGAGTTTTGACTACTAAAACCATTTAATCGCTGAATGTAAAATAAAAAATTATTTTTTATCTTTGGTGACCAAAAGTTTAGTCTCCAAAAACATATTTTCAGCGACAAAAAAATATTTTAGTCGTCGTATATTGAGTTTTGGCTACTAAAACCATTTAGTCGCCGAATGGAAAATAAAAATTATTTTTTTTCTTGGGCGACCAAAAGCTTGGTTGCCAAAAACATATTTTCAGCAACAAAAAAATATTTTAGTCACCAAAAAACTAAAATATTTAGAGGGAGACATTTCAAATTTTGGAGGGATTTATAAAATTAATTGGCGACTAAAAATATTTAGTCACTAATGGTGTAATCTATATATATATATATATATTTGGTTTCCAAACCACAAACTAGTGCCTCTATCTCTCTCTCTTCAGCATTTCTTTCTCTCTCTCTCTCTCCCTCTGTCTCTCCTTCTCCGCTGCTCCGCTTCCCTCCCTCTTTCACTGCTGCTCCACCAGCCACGCCTCCGCTACTCTTCCTTGCAGTCGCCGTATATTGAATTTTTTTTTGTTGATTTGTTGTAGAGTAAATGTTTAGTTGATGAAGTTTCAGTAGATAAGTGGCGAAAAATTGAGCTTTTGAAAATGGTAGGGCTGGCGAATGAAAGCAGAAGCTAGCAGGCCTTCTCGGTTGTCAATGGCTGTCAAGATCTAGCTCCGGCTAACGGGCTGGCTAGTAATGCCGGTTTTGATTGTGGTAGTGTTGAGTTTACAAGAGAAGAAGTTGAGGGATTATTGAATGAGAAGATGAAAACAAAGAACAAATTCAATCTTAAGGTATGTGGGTTTTGAGCTTTTAACTTAATTTCACTGATAGAATAATTAGGGTGAGCTTTTAACTTAACATAATTTCCAGGCTGATTATTGCTGATGAGTTGGATTATTTAATAACTAAAGACTGGGGCTGTGCTTCATGATCTTTTTATGCTCACAACTTTCCCATTCTCTAGATGTATATTGATAAATATGATAATTGTAAATATGTGAGTATAAAATTTTTGTTGTATCTATGTGATTTTTCTGTGTAGTTTAGATTTCAGAGTTGGTAACTATTAGCTACCTGTTGTAAGGGAGTTCTTGTTATGTCTTTGCTTTTAATAACTAATGCTATAGACCTAGCAAACAGATTTCGTCCAAGACTACAGTCATTAAATTGTAAGTTCATTACTTGCTTTAGTCAATTATCTCTATTCGCTATCATTTTGATTTGATTGGTTCTAATAACAAATTCTTCTTCCAAGACCCTCTTTATGGTGTCAGGCCATGTCCTAGAGATGTTTATATCCTTTGAATAATTTCTTTCATAATTT
>JAPPVO010005022.1:0-10226 GCA_030407325.1 Camellia japonica | reverse complement strand
GGATATCCGCAGACATAACTGATTCTCACAAACTGATACTCAAACTTGCAAACTGATATGTGTGTTCCTGTAGAGATACACTCTAAAAGCACATAACAAGTAAATGAGAGCCAATACACCCCTATGTTGGGGTAAGGTTTCCCTGTCCTATTTTGTCAAGAGCTAGGGCTTCACTACGCACGCAGCAGTTTCAAACAACCTAACATCGGGTAAGCAACCTGTCCTAGTTTGGGATGGTCACTATGGATTCCGAATATGCACTAGGTCGAATGGTCGAAAAGGGCGCCCCGGTAAAACCGGGGTTTGTGTTCCCACACTGGCAGAGCCCGCAACCGGTCAGCCTTATGGCATGCTTTGACAAAGTCAAACTTCCGGCAAACCGCTCAGGAATAGCAGATGGCCAACACAGTGTCCTAGGCGCACCAATGCACATGCAATGCAAAGAAACACATAAGTGAAATCAAAACAGGATATCACGAGTTTGAGTCAAGCTCTCTAAACTCCCCAGCAGAGTCGCCAGAAACTGTAGACGCGCCCGTGGGCCTCATGCTACAGTTCGGACTCCCTTTTTGTTTGTTGCGATTCTTAATCTGAACCAAAGAGTCCAACTCTGGCAAATCGTTTTGAGAAAAAACAGATTTTGAAAAGAAGTGCCAAACATGGACTGCTTTGCCAGATACAAAGTCACCACCTAAATATTTTTTTAATGGGGAAATTTAGGAAACCCTGACTCGGTGCCAAAGGCCACGTGTCCGTCATCACCAAAGTTGTCTTGGCTCGGGACCTTGGGTACGATCGGGGAAGGTCAGCTATGAGCACCCCCTTTCGCCCGGTCCGAAGACCGACCTCTACTAACCATGATATCCGATTTTGAAAACATTATGTATTCTTGTTCCGGTTATTAGCCTAGATTTACTATGTTATGCGCACAGCAAACAAGTATAGACTAGATTGCCTAATTTGGAAACAAGCATTGCATATCCGTTTGTTTTGAAAATGCTTTGGAATTTGCTACTCGCAAGTAGGCTAAAACACGGATTTCAACGAGTTTTTCCAACTCAAACAATCCAACCTTCACCCACAGGCAATCAGGCAGTTTATCTCATATAAGCACTTAGCCACATGGTAATCATGCTGTCATGTTAACATTCACATGCATGCGAGATGCTAAAGCGTAAATACTTACATTGTACTCCATGCCAAAACAATAAACTAGTTAGCAAATATGCATGTCCTGGTTCATGTTAAGTGGCTAATGCAATCACATGCAAGGATGCAGTTAGAGTAGGCTCGGCTAACCCTAAAATGGCATGTGAAATGCTACAATTATCACGTATTCAATTTGGAATTGAAGTACTAATGCAGTTTGTATGATGTACCGAGCCTGGTGCATGCAAGACAAATGCATGGATGCACGCATGCATTGCATGAGGTATGCTAATTTAAACGTGCCCTAATACTAACCATCAAAAGCAGGTAAGTAAAAGGGAAGAAAGAAGTGGGGATTTGAAGACATGCACACACACGCACCCACACTTATTACAGATTCGCCCTTGCTCGGAGGGACCAAAAGAATAATACAAATTAATTAACTACGCAAGCTAATTAAATATTACAAATTGCCTAATTAGCTAACAACTAACTAAACTAGGAAAAATAGTAAACCGCCTCGGGAGGAGAGCCTAATGCAACGCATGCTCGGTCCTGCTCGGAATTGCACTGCCATGCATAGACTGCCTCTGTTTTCCCTGCTCTGCCCTTCTGAAGACTGCCAAAGTCTCAGAGATGCTTCTTCAGATACTGAGGATCACCATCGGCTGAGTAGAATAGCCACCGGCAGCTAGATATGGCCATCGGCTGGAAATGAGGCTATCGGCCACCAATACATTGCCGATCGGCACTAAATATTGCCGGCCGGCCAAGAATGCCTGCAGAACCTGCAACTCACAGCAACAGAGGGCAGAACCTTGTATGGCAATGCAATCCAAACCATGTATGCACCAACCAAGCCTCTTATCATGTTAAGGACTCAAAGGGACATGGTCCTCGGTTCTCGGACCACCAATCAAGCATTTCATGCATGATGGCCCGAAAACCAAGTGTGCACTTTCATGTCAAATGAAATGCAAGCCAAACAAATCAAAGGCCCAATCCCTATCACTAAATCAAGGGACAAGGCATGCATGCAAGATGCAATGCAACCTAGGCATACAAGCTAAGGATGCAATATGGGAATGCAATGCACCCTATACTAGGCATGCAACCTATACAAGCAAACATGCAAGTCACGAGGCGATGCAAATCAATGAAAAGATGGACTTAAACATGATTTAGGCAGCCTAAATTAGGCTTAAAATCAGTGGCCAAAGTGCCAAGTACATGAAGGCAAATGTTCGCGCAAACATGCGAAGATACATGGTTCAAGACTTAAGCACAATGAAGCAACTTTTAAACGCATTTAAAAGGGACAAACATGGATTAATGGCATGCAAAGTAAGCTCTGAAATTATGCTATAAGAGGTGCCAAACCAACTTAAACAAGACAAACGATGGCATGCAAATGGTCCAAGTACTTAGGACAAACCATGGAGGCTTAAGCCAAGGCCAAGTCCACCAAGCCTCACAAGGCTAAGGGGACTTAAAACAGGTCAAAAGGAGGCTTGAACAAAGCCAAGGGTGCACCTAGATGGCATCTAAGTGGCTCAAATCCAAAGGCATGCACAATGGCCAAAACATGGAGCACAAGGCACAACCTTTTAAAGCAACAAAGAGACAACTAAGGCAAGCATACAAGCATGTCTTAAGGACTGAAATGGTACTACAAATGGTGCCAAACCACCAAATCAAAGCAAAACAAAGCATGCTATACACTTATACACTTAAGGCCAATAAACCAAAATGCAAAGGGGCCACACAAAGCATGCCAAGGATGACCCAAATAACTATGGACAGACCTTAAACATGGCGAAACAAGCACAAAAGCTTCACAAGACCAAGTCTAAAACATGCTTGAACAAGGGTTTACAACCTAAGGCATATTAAGGCATAAATATGGCATTACATGGTAGGTATGCTAAGCATGCATGGTGTACCAAAACCAACTTAATACAATGTTATATTATGGCAATATAAGCATGAAATACAGCCATGGCATGATCAACAAAACACTTAAGCATGATGCTCCCTCAAGAGGCCAAAAAGTGCCCTTTTCAAGGACAACAAGGAGAGGGGGTGGCCCTCTCCTTCTTGAGACTTTAAGGCACCATCCTTACCACTGAAATCCCTCAAGATTTCAGTGGTGAGGAGGCCCAAGCACCAAAGTCTCGGAGCTCACCAAAAATGGCACAAAATGAGGCCTCTCAAGGCTTAGGAGGGGTCTAACACCTCCAAACCACAAAACACTCTTAACAAACAATCAAGAGGGCTTAAAAACAGAACTTTTTTGTATTATACACTAAGCACAAAAATAGTTCTAAGATAGGTAGAAAAGCAATGCAAAAATGGGGAATAAAAGGGAAGTTTCTTACCCTTGAAGCCCTCCTTCACAAACAATGCTCCAACAGCCTTCCTTGGCTTAAATCCAGCTCCAAAACTAAAACAACCCTCCAAGGGTCTCAAGTCCAAGAGATGGTGTGTTAGTGTGTGTTTGTGAGCAAAAGTGGGACAAAACACACACTTATAGAGATAGAATATGTATCAAACGCTAACTCTAGAACTCAAGCTTTACAAAAGCTGTCTAAAAATGTCTCCCCCCAATGTCAAGAGAAGAAGCTCTCCTATATAGGCAATTCCCTCTTGTAAGGCTTCCAAAACAAGCCATTCAAGAGGGAAATCCCTCCATACACGTGTATGGAGGGGAATGGGGTGGGTGCCAGCTATCACAGCTGGCACAAAATATCTGCTAAAAGCAGATGAACAGTAGTCGGCTGGCCAAGATTGTCATTTTGACAAAATTGATGGCCGGTCGGCCAAAAAGAGTGCCGGTCTGCCAAATATATGGCCGATGGACACAAACAACAGCCGGTGGCCTCAAGCCACTGCCGGTGATGTGTGGGGATGCCTCACAAGGCATTCCCTCTCCCTCCAAGGCAAAACACAAGTGTTTGGTGCAAAACCAGACACAAAACGGTCGAGTTCGGAGATCCTGAGGCAAGGCGCGTAGCCGAGACCTCCGGGAACTCCAAACGAACATAAACATGGATAATCACCGAGTGCTCCAACGGTGACGTCCAAGTCTTGAGGACGGTCAAAAATGGGGTGTCTACAACCATCAATACTAATGATAAAATTTGCGGAGATGAGTTGAATTCCAAGGCCTAGTTAACTTCTTGCCATTCATGTCGGAGAGTCGATATGCTCATGTCCCCACGATGGAATCGATCTAGTATGGGTCGTCCCAATTTGGGCCGAGTTTACCGTCTGCGGGATTCTTAGTAGCACGTAGTATTTTTTTGAGGACCGACTCTCTAGGAGTATATCAGCTCAGGTACACTCCTTGATTGTATGATTTAGCAAGTTGCTACTGGTATCGTGCCACAGTCACAAGGGCCTAATCTTGACGTTCTTCAAGTAAATCCATATCCAAGGACAACATCATATCATTTTGGCCTACATCAAAAGCCCTTGATCGAAGGGTCGATAAACCAATCTCTAGGGGGACGATAACTTCATTGCCAAAACTTAAAGCAAATGTGTCTCATGCGTAGATCGTCTTGGCGTAGTGAGATGGGCCTACAATACGGTTGGTAATTCCTCAACCTACTTGTCCTTGGCTTTTTCCAAACACTTCTTGATGTCATCTAGGACTACTTTGTTGGAAGTAAGGAAAAATTATGAGCAAATTGTGCATTATGTGCACGTTTTGTGTTTATATCTGTCTACTGTAGGAACATCTGTTTAGAATTCCGTTTCGCCTTGTTAATTGAAGGCCTTATCGGTATCTGAACATGAAATTGACTACGTATATGTGTTATTTAGAGTTTTTAGAATTTTATGGTAAGTCTAATTAAAATTCAATTCGGAATCAAATAATTATAATAAATTAATTAGAACTAATTACACATAATTAGCCTAATGCTAATCAAGCCTATATAAGGCTAATGTGAGTGCTAGGACACATATACACACACTTTCTTCATCTATTCAAACTCAAAAATGTGGAGAGAGAGATCAAACAAGAGGGAATTGAGGAAGACTTGGTGAGATTAGAAGGAATTTAGAAGAATTGGCTTGGAAACTCAAGGGATTTGCTACATAGAGCTCAATTGAAGAGTTAAGGTAGGTTATTCAACTCTTAAATTATGAATTTGAGTCACTTAGTGCAAGAAATCAAGAGAATTAGAAGAATGAAGCTAGGATTGAAGAATTTAAGCTTAATACATGCATGCATGCAAATCTCATTTCATTTTGAAGTTGATATCAAAGAATTCTCACATGCACGTTCTTATCTTGGCTATGTTTTAAGAATTCAACATTTTTTGTGCTAAACATCTCAATTGATCATGTTTTGGAAGAAAAGAACTCATATCACTTCATGCACGTGTAGATGTCCCCGAACGCCCCGGGAGGGTGTGAGTCTCCCATTCCATTCGTCTTGGGCTCACTACAGTTCAGGACTCTAATTGTCACGGTTCTTAATCTGAACCAAAGAGTCCAAATCCGGCAAATCGTTTTGAGAAAACAGATTTTTTGAAAGAAGTGCCAAACATGGATTGCTTTGCCAGATACAGAGTCGCCACCTAAATATTTTATTTTTGGGGAAATTTAGGAAACCCTGACTCGTTTGCCTAAGGCCACGTGTCCGTCATCACCAAAGTTGCCTCGGCTCGGGAACTTGGGTACGATTGGGGAAGGTCACTTCGTGAGCACCCCCGCTCACCCGATCAAAGATCGGCCTCTACTAACCATGATATCGAATTTTGAAAACCTCATGCATTCTTATTCCGGTTATTAGCCTAGATTTACTATGTGATGCGCACAGCATACAAGTATAGACTGGATCGCCTGAATTGGAACAAAACATTTCATGCTTGTTTTTGAAAGATGGTTTGCTACTCGCAAGTAGGCTTAAAATGCAGATTTTGCCACCCTCGGGTGGGCTTAGAAAACATGGTTTTGCCACTATCTAGTGGGCTTAAAACTCACAGTTGATGATTTGTTCCAATCCAAATAACCCAACCTTCACCCACAGGCATTCAAGCAGTTATATCACATAAGCACATAGCCTCATGGTAAGCATGCTATTCATGGCAGTCACTCACACGCATGCAAGGATGCTAAAGCATAAAAACTCACCGAGTACTCCAAGCCAAAACAGAAGCTAATTAGAAATCCATGCATGATCCTAATTATACAGAAATGCCTAATGCAACACATGCAATAATGCAACTATAGTAGGCTCGGCTATCCTAAACATGGCATATGGAATGCTACAACTAACATGTATTCAACTCGGAATTGAAATACAAATGCAGTTAGTATGATGCGCTGAGCCCGGTGCATGCAAAACAGATGAATGAATGCAAACATGCTATCATACTGTATGCTAATTGAAACGTGCCCTAATCTAACCATCATAAGCAGGTAAATAAAAGGGAGAAAGACGTGGGGTTGGAAGACATACATCACACGCACGCACACTTATTACAATTGTGCCCTCACTCGGAGGGTCCAAAAGAATAATATACAGTCCCGAATGAATACAGTCCGAAAAAATACAAAACCCTAATTAGTTAACAAATTTAACTAGGAAAGCAATAAATTGGCATGCAAGCCAGGGACTGTCTCAACTCTGATCCAAATGATGAATGATGCATGTTCGGGTTGCCTTTGCGCGGAAATCCACTGTGATGCCCCAATTAGCCTCTGTTTTGTAATTGTTCTTGGAAAGCGCGCCAAGCTCTAGAAGGCTGCTGATTCTTGATTTGCTGCAACAGAGAGCAGGAAAGGGGCATGGCAATGTATTTTCACATATGTATGCTTGACTACTCTTCAGGGAGCGTAGTCTTCGATCCTCGTGCCACCAATCACGCATATCGATGCATGATGGCCGAGGAGTCGATTTGCATGACTCAATATGGAATGAATGCACATATAAACATAACAAGACCGAGACTCCATCATGGATAATCCGGAGTGTCGGTAACTGGGAATTGAGACACGTTCAGTCACTCGGAGTACGAAACGTACCTCGTTTCCCGTGCTCGGGCTAACTCCTATCCCAAACACAACGCAATATGCATGACATGCATGAATGCAACTAAGATACACCCTAACATGCACAATGCTATGAAATGGCATACACGATGCACAAGGTAACATGGCATACACAATGCGCTAACATACAACCTAGCATACACAATGCTATGAAACAAAATGGCATACACAATGCATAATGGACTTACACCAACACAAGTGGACCTCAGCCACACTCACATAGGAGGCCATTAGATGGAAATGAGACACTCGAGATGCGTGCACACATGCACGCAAACCGAGGACCGAACCTAAGGCACGAATGCCACTCTACCAAAGCGTGGTAAATCATGGAACATGATATGCAAACAAGCAAATTTCAGCACTAAAACATGATGCTAAACAGCCCCGAAACATGGAAGAATGGCACCCGATGCATGAGATGAACCCCAAAACTCAAAACTAGGCACATGGAATGGCTTATAGCTATACAAAGCATGCATTATTTAATCATGAGGTATGAAGACAGAACCAAGGCAGTCCCAAAACATGAACTTTTCTAGTTCAAAGCATGGCCAAAAGATGCTAGCAAGATGGCCTAAATTAGCATGCGATTTTGACTATCAAACATGGATTACAAGGCACGTATATGAAGCACATGGAATCTCACTAAACCAGCAAAAATCAGTGACCTAAACATGCCAAAATACGACCAAATACACATGGAAAGACAGCCAACACATGCACAAATGAGGGGTTCCTTTAGAGGGCATACAAAGGGATTATTAGGTACATACAAGGTAGACATGTGGCAGCCCCAAACCAACTTTGAAAATCAAATATGGTAGTCCCAAAACTCAACAAATTGGCCCTAGAATATAACTAGGAAGCATGCAAGATGGGGTCGCTTTGAAAGGCCAAAATGACCACCAAACAAGTCAAGGTGAGAGGGGGTCACCCCCCTCTAATTTGGAAGCTCAAAATAGTGGCCAAGCCACTGGAAATCCACTGGATTCCAGTGGCTAGAGGGCCAAATGAAGCATGCAACAAGGGCTAGGATGCAAAGCTCAAAATGGGAGGCAACCAAGCATACAAGATAGCATATGACTTCAAACAAAATGGAACCTTAATAAAATATGAAGATGATGTTAAAACAAGCCTTTTTCCAGTTTATGACAAGTCCCAAAAATGGATACAAATAAGGCTAATCTATCATGCAAAAATGGCCCTAAAAGAGAGAAGAGGCAAGGAGCCCTTCAAAACAAGGCACTTTACAATTTACAACAAGCCACGAAAATAAACACAAGTAGGCCTAAAATATCATGCAAGAAAAAGGCCAAAAGGGGGACAAAGAAGCAAGTGATAGCTGCTGGACTCAAACAGAGGAGAGCCCTTCAACAATGTCGAATAGGGGCTCAAAACATGATATTTTACAGTTTATGGCAAAGTCCAAAACAGCTCACAAATAGGCCTAAAATACTATGCAAAAAAAAGGCCAAAAAGAGAGGTAAAGAAGCAAGTGGTAGCTGGAGACCTCAAACAGCAAGAGGTCCTTAATCAAACATGAAAAGGAGCTTAAAATATGATTATTTACAGTTTGGGTCGGAGCCCAAAAATGTAAGCAAGTAAGACTTATAAATGAATCAAGAAAAGGCTAGAAAAGGGAGAAGAAGGCTCACCCTTGAAGACCAATGGCCAGCAGCTCTTGAACCAAGAAGAGGCTCCTAGCCTCTGGAAAGCAGCCTCAAAGTGTTGGAAAGGAGGATGGAGAGGTGGTGCTATGTGGTGGTGTAGAAATGGTCCAAGAACAAAGGTTTTTAGGCTTGGATGAGAGGGAGAGGGAGGGATGTGTATAAGAGGCTCAAAGCAAATTTTCTAACCATTAAAACTGAAGGGGAGGGTTGGTTTATAGGCCAAGGAGTGGAGAAAAGGGGGGGAGATTCAAATTTAAGTTTCCCCCCAAAAGTTCCCCCTCGGATACAGAATCTGGGTAAAAGGAGGGCACAGTTGGAAGGAACAGGGTGCAGGATCATGGCCGGCCATGTATTGAGGCTCCAGGTGGCCGGCCGGCCACCTCCCTTGGCCGGCCGGCCAAGGTCAAAAGGGTCAATGAGAATTAGCTGGCCGGCCACCCATATTGGTGGCCTCCATGTGGCACAACACAATGTGGTTGAAACCCTGAAAAAGTGAACCAGGAGAGAGAAAACTCAACTTTTTAGAGGGGTTCAAAAGGGTCAAGATGAATTGATGGCCGGCCATGACATATTGGTGGCCTCCCAGTCTTACATCACAAATATGTGGTTGAGGGCCCAAGAAAGTGGCCCGGGAATGGTCAACACTAGCTTTCTAGCGAGAAAACGGCGACGGAGAGCGATGAAGGAATAAAGCTGGCTCTGAGGATAATTGCTGGCCTCCCACCCTTCTACAGGCTTCACAACAATGAAAATAAGGTCCCTGCCAAAAATGAACTCAAACCGATGCAAATCGAAGGTTCGGGGGCCAAAACGCGCGGCCCGGGGCCCCGAAAACTGACTGTTAAGCACCGGAGGAGGTGTTCGACCACGAAGTTGATCTCTCGGACCACAGTGTCCCTCAAAAGGGAGGAAATAAGATGCATGCCAAAAATCGGAGCAAACGGAGGTGGTTCAGCGGTCCCGAACCGAGGCACACGGCCGACGGCTCCGAAAACCGGGAACCGGGCTCCGAAATGGGAAAAATGGCCTACGATCACGAAACGTAGCCTACGGCCACTGAGAGATGATCTACGAGACCTCTCCTTCCCTTCGGGAAGAGAAAACAGAGCATGGTTCGCAAACCGAGGCAAAGCACAGAAAAGCCCGGAAGTCCGGAGGCAAGGCTTGCAGCCGAGACTCTGAGACTTCTGAACGAGCACGATATGCAGCATCACCAAGTACTCAATCGGTGACGTCTGAGTCTTAAGGTCGGTCAAAAATGGGTGTCTACAGTTGCCCTCTTTGACAGAACTCGGAAGTCATAAATGACGGGAGTGAATGTCAAAGCCCAGAGACGAC
>JAPPVO010005021.1:0-19529 GCA_030407325.1 Camellia japonica | reverse complement strand
ACTAACCATGATATCTAGTTTTGAAAACATTATACGTTCTTATTCTGGTTATTAGCCTAGATTTACTATGTGATGCGCACAGCATACAAGTATAGACCGGGTCGTCTGAATTGGAACAAAACATTTCATGCTTGTTTTTGAAAGATGGTTTGCTACCCGCAAGTAGGCTTAAAATGCAGATTTTGCCACCCTCAGGTGGGCTTAGAAAAGATGGTTTTGCCACTATCTAGTGGGCTTAAAACTCACAGTCAATGCATTGTTCCAATCCAAATAACCCAACCTTCACCCACAGGCATTCAGGCAGATATATCACATAAGCACATAGCCTCATGGTAAGTATGCTGTCATGGCAGTCACTCACACACATGCAAGGATGCTAAAGCGTAAAAACTTACCGAGTACTCCAAGCCAAAACAGAAGCTAATTAGAAATCCATGTATGATCCTAACTATACAGAAATGTCTAATGCAACACATGCAAAAATGCAACTATAGCAGGCTCGGCTATTCTAAACATGGCATATGGAGTGCTACAACTAACATGTATTCAACTTAGAATTGAAATACAAATGCAGTGAGGTATGATGCGCCGAGCCCGGTGCATGCAAAACAGATGAATGAATGCAAACATGCTATCATACTGTATGCTAATTGAAACATGCCCTAATCTAACCATCACAAGCGGGTAAATAAAAGGGAGAAAGACGTGGGGTTGGAAGACATACATCACACGCACACACACTTATTACAGCATTGCCCTCGCTCGGAGGGTCCAAATAAATAATATACAGTCCCAAATAAATAATACAGTCCCAATCAGTACAAAATCCTAATTAATTAACAAATTAATCTAGGAAAGCAATAAATGGCACGCAAATTCATGGACCGCCTCGGCTCTGTTCCAAATGATGCATGCTCGGGTTGCTTGGCGCAGAAATCCATTGCGACGCCCCAATTAGCCTCTGTTTACAATTAAGCCCAGAATGTTGCGCGAAGCCCCAAAAGATTGCCGGTTTTTGATTTGCTGCAACAGAGAGCAGGAAAGGGGCATGGCAATGTATTTTCACATATGTATGTTTGACTACTCTTCAGGGAGCGTAGTCCTCGATCCTCGTGCCACCAATCACGCATATCGATGCATGATGGCTGAGGAGTGAACTGCACGAATCAATATGAAATGAATGCACACATAAACACAACAAGGCCTAAACTCCATCACGGGTAATCCGGAGTGTCGGCGACTGGGAATTGAGACACGTTCCGTCACTCGGAGTACGAAACGTCCCTCGTTTCCCGTGCTCGGGCTAACTCCTATCCCAAACACAATGCAATATGCATGACATGCATGAATGCAACTAATATACAACCTAGCATACACAATGCTATGAAATGGCATACACAATGCTCGATGTAACACGACATACACAATGCTCTAACATACAACCTAGCATACGCAATGCTATGAATTGGAATGGCATGCACAATGCATAATGGACTTACACCAACATGAGTGGACCTCAGCCACACTCACATCAGTGGCCATAAGATGAAAATGAGACACTCGAGATGCGTGCACACGTGCACGCAAATCGAGGACCGAACCTAAGGCACAAATGCCACTCTAACAAGGCATGGCAAGGCACGAAATATGGCATGCAAACATGCAAGTTCCAGCACTGAAATGTGATGCAAAATGACCCCGAAACATGGAAACATGGCATCCGATGCATGGAATGGTCCCGAAACACAAAACTAGGCATATGCATTGGCCTATAGCTATACAAAGCATGCATTATTTGATCATGAAGCATAAAGACAGAACCAAGGCAGTCCCAAAACATGAACAATTCTAGTTCAAAGCATGGCCAAAAGATGTTAGCAAGATGGCCTAACATAACATGCAATTTTGACTAGTAAACATGGGTTACATGGCAAGTACATGAAGCAAGTGAGAACTCATCAAACCAGAAAAAATCAGTGAATAAAACATGCCAAAATATGCCCAAATAAACATGGAAAGGCAGCCAACACATGCACAAATGATGAGCTCCTTTAGAGGGCTATGCAAGGGATGATTAAGCACATACAAGATGGACACTTAGCATGGCACAAAAAACTCTGAAAATTAAATATGATAGTCCCAAAACTCACCAAATTGACCCTGAAATGTGACTTCAAAACATGCAAGATAAGGTCTCTTTGGAAGGCCAAAATGACCATCAAACAAGTCAAGGTGAGAGGGGGTCACCCCCCTCTGATTTGGAGGCTCAAAACAGTGTGCTAGCCACTGAAAATCCACTGGATTTCAGTGGCTAGAAGGCCAAACAAAGCATGCAACAAGAGCTTAGGTGTAAGGCTCAAAATACGAGGGAATCAAGCATACAAGGAAGCATGTGACCTCAAATAAGAAAATTCCCTTAATCAAACATGAATATGATGTCAAAACAAGACTTTTTCCAGTTTATAACAAGTCTCAAAAATGAACACAAGTGAGGCTAATCTATCATGCAAAAATGGCCCTAAAAGAGAGATTAGAGACAAGGGACAGCAAATAGTCCCAAATATCTAAGAGACCTTCAACAAAGTTTAAGAGGAGCTCAAACCATGGCACTTTACAGTTTACATCAAGTCTCGAAAATGAATACAAGTGAGGCTAAATCAACATGCAAGAAAAAGGCCTAAAAGAGGGATAAAGAGACAAGTGGTAGCAGCTGACCTCAAACAGAGGAGAGCCCTTCAACAAAGTTGAAGAGGGGCTCAAAAAAAGACATTTTATATTTTATAGCCAAGTCCAAAACAGCTCACAAATAAGACTAAAATACTATGCAAAAATAGGCCTAAAAGAGAGTTTAAACACAAAGGGTGAGGAGAAGACCTCAAACAGAGAAATACCCTTGATCAAACATGGAGATGAGCTCACAATATGACTATTTACAGTTCATGTCAGAGCCCAAAAATGCTAGCAACGAAAGCTAAAATAGCATGCAAAATAGGGCAAGAAAAGAGGGAGAAGAGACTCACCCTTGTAGCACAAGTCTTCAACAGCTTTTGGTCCAAGAAATGGTGCTCCTAACCTCTGAAAAACAGCCTGAAGTTGCTGGAATGGGGTGTGGAGGTGTTGTGCTATGGGTTGTAGTGTAAATGGTGCAAGGCTTTTAGGGTTTAGAGGGTTGAAGTAGAGAGAGAGGGAGATTTAATGCAAGAGCTCCAAGCCAATTTTTGTAACCCTCTGATTTGAAGCTGGGGGGGCTGGCTTTATAGAGGGAGGAGTGGAGGAAAGGGGGGGAAAATCAAATTCAAATTTCCCCCCCAAAAGGTCAAACCCCCGGGCAGGGGTCTGGGGGCAAACAGAGGGTACATCTGTAAGGAGCCAGGAGAGAGGATCATGGCCAGCCAGGTTCAAAGGGTTCAGGTGGCCGGCCGGCCACCTCTCCTGGTCGGCCGGCCAGGGTTAAAAGGGTCACTCAAAATTGTTGGCCGGCCACGCCAGAAAGGTGGCCTCCCGTGTGTGTACAACACAGCTGTATGGAGAAAAACCAGAAAAAGTAACCCAGGAGAGAGAAAAACCAACTTTTTAGAGGGGTTCAAAAGGGTCAGGAAGAATTAATGGCCGGCCAATCCAAATTGGTGGCCTCCCAGGAGTGTACAACACAATGGTGTGGAGGAAAGTCAGAAAAAGTGGCCCAGGGATGGAAAAAGTCAGCTTTTTAGCGAAGAAAACGGGCGATAAAGAGCGATGAAGGAATAAAGCTGGTCTTCAGAACAATTGTTGGCCTCCCACCCTTCTACGACCTTCCTAACAATGAAAATAAGGTCCCCGCCAAAAATGAACCCAAACCGATGCAAAACGAAGGTTCGGGGGCCAAAACGCGCAGCCCGGGGCCCCGAAAACTGACTGTTAAGCACCGGAGGTGGCGTTCGACCACGAAGTTGGTCTCTCGAGCCACAGTGTCCCTCAAAAGGGAGGAAATAAGGTGTATGCCAAAAATCGGAGCAAACGGATGTGGTTAAGCGGTCCCGAACCGAGGCACGCGGCCGACGGCTCCGAAAACCGAGAACCGGGCTCCAAACGGGAAAAATGGCCTACGACCACGAAACGTAGCCTACGGCCACTGAGAGATGATCTATGAGACCTCTCCCTCCATTCGGGAAGAGAAAACAGAGAAAACAGGGCCCGATTCGCAAACCGAGGCAAAGCACAAAAGAGTCCGGAAGTCCGGAGGCAAGGCTCGCAGCCGAGACTCTGAAACCTCTGAACGAGCACAATATGCAATCATCACCGAGCGCTCAATTGGTGACGTCTGAGTCTTAAGGTCGGTCAAAAATGGGGTGTCTACAGTTGCCCCTCTTTGACAGAACTCGAAAGTCATAAGTGACGGGAGTGAATGTCAAAGCCCAGAGACGACCCATTTTTGACAAGGCCGAAGACTTAGACAGACAAACTAGATAAACAAAGGAAATGTGCCCGCAGGCATGGGGCAAAATGCAAAGCGGTATGCACAGAGCCGGATGTAACTCAATGATCATGCGAAGCAGCAAGCTGTAATGAAGCAAATATTCACAATAGATGCCACAGTTTTAAGCAAGAATGCAAAGCGATACTACATTTCATGCAGCTGAAGAATGCGGAGAATTGTTCAATTCTCGTCACGTCTCACACGGAGAAGATACAATACCTGTGCAGCTTGTCTGGTCGCACCAGCTTCAAATGAACCGTACATACAATATCGTGCCTGCAAAAGAAAGGAACTCAACAAGCACAACATAGTTAGCAACATTTGTTCAACACTATATCGAATGCGGACGAACATGGTGCCGATGGGAAAGTGCATCGCAATGCGAGGGACATGCGCGTGACAGCGCAAGTTAAAGCATGGAGGCATGACAATACCAAGGAAACGTGAATAACAATGCAAGTGGTGTGCATGAGAATGCAAGTGACGTGCATAATAATGCAGGATAAGCGTAAACTCGGAGGCATGTTTGAAACGAAACAACGAGCAAAGCAATGCAAGTTTCGACGAAGGTGGCTCAATCGCGACCTCCGGTTTACCTCCCGGAGGGGTCACAACATATTCAAAAAGGATACATCTTGCTCTTGGCGAGTAATGATGAAACACACATTGAAAGTTGGAGTTGAAGTTCCCGCGGAGGGATTTCGCGACGAAAAGTGCACTTTCCTCGTACTTTCTCGGGTGCCGGGGACTCCAATCATCACCAAAATTTGCAGGGAGCTTGGGGACCACCTTGGGGACACCACCGGCCATGTATGGTCCAAGGGGGAGGCTGCCGGCCAGGGTGAAGCAAGGAGATGGCCGGCCTGCCAGAAAAGGTGGCCGGCCGGCCACCTAGCCCAGATCCGGGGCAGTTTGGTCCTTTTACTCCCTTTTCTTTAAATGTGCTTATCCAAAGCACTTTTCCTCATAACTTCAGCTCCGAAATTGCTCTCTCTTCCTTCCCAAACCATTTTCTCTCTCAGATCTGTGCTCTATACGCGTTTTCCAACCCCCCACGCAAGTTGTTTTCTCGAAATCCTTCAGTTTTCGTCACTTTGAACCGATTAAATTTTGATTTCGGTGCTTCTTTTCTCATTTTCACCACTTGAGGTAAGTTTGTCTCAACATTTGGAAGATTTTCTCAGGGGTTGACTTTTGTTGACTTTTTCATTTCCCGAGAGTTGACTTTTGTTGACTTTTTCCAATTTTGGCTCATTTTGCTCGTTTTTGCTCCTTTTTGCAGATCTTTCGAAATGGCTGGTCATTTCCCTCATGGTGGAGGTCCTCCGGGTGCCGGAAATGTTCCCGATATTAGGGCTTTGCCCCCGAGAGTTCGGCCGTTTGATCCTGAGAGGTTTCATCCTCAGGAGCACGTCCTTCCTCAGGCGGTTTTCTACCACTTCACTGATTTTGATGATCGAGCGCCTAGGGATCTGCTTTTGCGAGAGCCGGAGTCCCACCTCTCTCATGAGGCACGAGAGGCATTTACTTCACTTTTACATTTTCGTAATGTATCTTGCATTTTCCGTGTATTTCGTGCCTCTGCTATGTTTATTTGCTCACTCAAGCACACAGCTTGTTTTGAATGTTTAGTCCATAGCACTGTATTTCGTTTGCATCTTGAACACACAGTTCAAACACTCTGACTTTCTGAACACACGGCCCGTATATTGATTGTGAACACACAGCACACACTCGTTGAGAGTCGAACACATAGCCCAAACTTTGAGATGAACACACAGCCCACTGATTTTGAAATCTGAACACACAGCTCAAATACTTGATGTTGAACACACAGCTCGTTGTTGAGGTGAACACACAGCACACACTGATTGAGAGTCGAACACGGAGCCCAAACTTTGAGATGAACACACAACCCACTGATTTTGAAATCTGAACACACAGCTCAAATACTTGATGTTGAACACACAGCTTGAACTTTGATGATGAACACACAGCCCATTTTTCTGATTGTGAACACACAGCACACACTGATTGAGAGTTGAACACGCAGCCCAAACTTTGAGATGAACACACAGCCCACTGATTCTGAAATCTGAATACACAGCTCAAATTCTTGACGTTGAACACACAGTGTAACAAGCCCGCGGGGGGGCCTCGCTACAGCTCAGACTCGATTTGTTGTCACGGTTCGTAATCTGAACCAAAGAGTCCAAATCTGGCAAATCGTTTTGAGAAAACAGATTTTTGAAAGAAGTGCCAAACATGGACTGCTTTGCCAGATACAGAGTCGCCACCTAAATTATTATTTTGGGAAATTTAGGAAACCCTGACTCGTTGCCTAAGGTCACGTGTCCGTCATCACCAAAGTTGCCTCGGCTCGGGAACTTGGGTACGATTGGGGAAGGTCACTTCGTGAGCACCCCCGCTCGCCCGATCAAAGATCGGCCTCTACTAACCATGATATCGAGTTTTGAAAACCTTATGCATTCTTATTTAGCCTAGATTTACTATGTGATGCGCACACATACAAGTATAGACCGGATCGCCTGAATTGGAACAAAACATTCATGTTTGTTTTTTTGAAAGATGGTTTGATGGTGCTACCCGCAAGTAGGCTAAGACGTGGATTTGCCACCCTCGGGTGGGCTTAGAAAACATGATTTTGCCACTATCTAGTGGGCTTAAAACACACAGTCAATGATTTGTTCCAATCCAAATAACCCAACCTTCAGCCACAGGCATTCAAGCAGATATATCACATAAGCACATAGCCTCATGGTAAGCATGCTATCATGGCAGTCACTCACACACATGCAAGGATGCTAAAGCATAAAAACTTACCTAGTACTCCGAGCCAAAACAGAAGCTAATTAGAAATTCATGCATGATCCTAATTATACAGAAATGCCTAATGCAACACATGCAAAAATGCAACTATAACAGGCTCGGCTATTCTAAACATGGCATATGGAATGCTACAGCTAACATGTATTCAACTCGGAATTGAAATACAAATGCAGTTAGTATGATGCGCCGAGCCCGGTGCATGCAAAATAGGTGAATGAATGCAAACATGCTATCATACTGTATGCTAATTGAAACATGCCCTAATCTAACCATTATAAGCTGGTAAATAAAAGGGAAGAAAGACGTGGGGTTGGAAGACATACATCACACTCACGCACACTTATTACAATTATGCCCCCGCGCAGAGGGTCCGAATAATATACAGTCCCAAATGAATAGTACAGTCCGAATAAATAATACAGTCCAAATATGCACAAAAAAAATCCTAATTAATTACCAAATTAACTAAGAAAACAATAAACTGGCATGCAAGCCAGGGACTGTCTCGACTCTTCTCCGGATGATGAATGATGCATGCTCGGGTTACCTTTGCGCGGAAATCCATGGCGATGCCCCAATTAGCCTCTGTTTGTAATTATTCTTGGAATGCGTGCCAAGCTTCGGAAGGGTGCTGATTCTTGATTTGCTGCAACAGAGAGCAGGAAAGGGGCATGGCAATGTATTTTCACAAATGTATGCATGCTTCGATCCTCGTGCCACCAATCACGTATCCCGATGCATGATGGCCGAGGAGTCGAATTGCACAACTCAATATGAAATGAATGCACATATGAACACAACAAGACCTAACTTCATCATGGATGATCCGGAGTGTCGGTGACTGGGAAATTAAGACACGTTCCGTCACTCGGAGTACGAAACGTACCTCGTTTCCCGTGCTCGGGCTAACTCCTATCCCGAACACAATGCAGTATGCATGACATGCATGAAATGCAGCTAAGATACAACCTAACATGCAACATGCTATGAAATGGCATACACGATGCACGAGGTAACATGGCATACGCAATGCGCTAACATACAGCCTAGCATACACAATGCTATGGAATGAAATGGCATACACAATGCATAATGGACTTACACCAACATAAGTGGACCTCGGCCACACTCACATAGGAGGCCATTAGATGAAAATGAGACACTCGAAATGCGTGCACACGTGCACGCAAACCGAGGACCGACCCTAAGGCACCGAATGCCACTCTAACAAGACACATGGCAAGACATGGAATATGACATACTAGCATGCAAATTTCAGTAGCAAAAATTGATGCAAAACAGCCCTGAAACATGGCAAAAGTGCACCCGATGCATGAAATGAAACCCGAAATCCAAAATTAGACACATGGAATGACTTATAGCTATACAAAGCATGCATTATTTGAACATGAAGCATGAAGACAGAAGCAAGGCAGTCCCAAAAAATGCATATTTACAGTTTTAAGCAAGGCCAAAAAGTGAACACAAATGCGGCTAAGCTAGCATACAAAAATGGCCCTAAAATTGAGATAATGAAGCAAGTAGCAGCTGCTGGCCCCAAATGGCCGAGAGCCCTTCAACAAAGTTGAAGAGGGGCTCAAAACATGGCATTTTACAGTTAGTGACCAAACCAAAACAGTGCACAAGCAAGCCTAAAATACTATGCAAGATAAGGCCAAAAAGAGGGCTTCAACACAAAGTATACAAAGGATGCCTCAAACAGCAAAATAACCTTAATAAAACATGCAGAGGGGGTCAAAATAAGGCTATTTAAAGTTCGGACCAGAGCCCAAAAACAGAAGCACAAGGGGCTAACAAATCATGCAAAAATAAGGCCAAAAGGGGGATACAATGGCAAGTGGCAAATGGAAGCCTCAAACAGTGAGAAGCCCTTCAACAATGTTTAATAATGGCTCAAAATAAGCCACTTTATAGTTTACAACATGCCTCAAAACAGTTTATACATAGGCCTAAAATACTATGCAAGGAAATGGCATAAAAGAAAGGTAAAGAAGAAAGTGCCACAAGGAAGCTCAAACAGTGAGAGGCCCTTAAACAAACATAAAATAGAGCTAAAAAAAATGCTATTTTCAGTTAGGGTCGGAGCTCAAAAAAGTAAGCACAATGAGCTAGAATATGAACCAAGAAAAGGGTCAAAAATGGGAGAAGAGGACTTACCCTTGAAGACTAATCTTTGACAGCCTTTTGGACCAAAATGCAGCACTCCTAGGCTCTGAAGAACAACCTCAAGCTGGTGGAATGGAGGATGGAAGGGTGGGGGTATGGGTTGGTGAAGAACCAAGGGGGTTTTTAAGGCTTAGAGTAGAGAGAGAGAGATTTAATGTGAGAGTTCCAAACCAAAATTTTCTAACCCCTAAAACCAGAGCTGGGGGGTGTTTATATAGGCAAAAGAGTGGGGGAAAAGGGGGGGAAATTGAAATTCAAATTTCCTCCCAAAAAGGCCAAAAAGTGAGATAAAGAGGCAAGTGGTAGCTGCTGGCCTCAAACCGAAGAGATCCCTTCAAAAAAGTTGAAGAGGAGCTCAAAACAAGACATTTTGTAGTTTATAACCAAGTCCAAAATAGCTCACAAGTAAGCCTAAAATACCATGCAAAAATAGGCCTAAAAGAGAGTTAAAGAGGCAAGTGATAGTAGGAGACCTCAAACAGCAAAAGGTCCTTAATCAAACATGAAAAGGAGCTCAACATATGACTATTTACAGTTTGGGTCGGAGCCCAACAATGCTTGAAAGCAAGGCTCGGGGCCAAAACGGGCAGCCGGGGCCCCGAAAACTGACTGTTAGGCACCGGGAGTGGTGTTCGACCACAAAGTCGGTCTCTCGGACCACAGTGTCCCTCAAAAGGGAGGAAATAAGGTATGTGCCAAAAACCGGAGCAAACGGAGGTGGTTAAGCGGTCCCGAACCGAGGCACACGGCCGTCGGCTCCGAAAAACTAGAAACCGGGCTCCAAACGGGAAAAATGGCCTACGACCACGAAACGTAGCCTACGGCCACTGAGAGATGATCTACGAGACCTCTCCCTCCCTTGGGAAGAGAAAACAGAGAAAACGGCGCCTGGTTCGCAAACCGAGGCAAAGCACAAAAGAGTCCGGAAGTCCAGAGGTAAGGCTCGCAGCTAGGACTCCGCAACCTCAGAACGAGCACAACATGCAACATCACCAAGCGCTCAATCGGTGAAGTCTGAGTCTTAAGGTCGGAAAAAATGGGGTGTCTACAGTTGCCCCTCTTTGACAGAACTCGAAAGTCATAAGAATGACGGGAGTGAATGTCAAAGCCCAGAGACGACCCATTTTTGACAAGGCCGAAGACTCAGACAAACAGGTGAGATAAACAGAGATGTGCCCGCAGGCGCGCCCGCAGGCAGGGGGGCAAAATGCAACTGGCAATGCAAGACGCCGAAGGTGACTCAATGATCATGCAAATGCAGCAAGCTGTAATGAAACACATATTCACAATAGATGCAACAGTTTTAAGCAAGAATGCAAAGCAACAACTACATTTCATGCAGTTAAGAATGCGAAGAATTTATTCAATTCTCGCCACGTCTCACACGGAGAAGATACAATACCTGCGCGGTTCGTCTGGTCGCACCAGCCTCAAATGAACCGTACATACAATATCGTGCCTCATGGTGCTGGGGATCTCTCGCTTCTTCTTGGTCGAACCACAGGTGCTACTTTTCTCCCTGACTATGGTTGCAGCTTTCCCTATTCTCCAACAGGGTGACAGACTAGGTTGGATCAGTATCCAGAATTGAGGCGTGTAGACGTCCCCGAACGCCCCGGGAGGGTTAAGTCCCGTTCTGTTCATATTGGGGTCACTACAGTTCAAGGACTCAAATGTCACGGTTCTTAATCTTGAACCAAAGAGTCCAAATCCGGCAAATCGTTTTGAAAACAGATTTTTGAAAGAAGTGCCAAACATGGACTGCTTCGCCAGATACAGAGTCGCCACCTAAATGTTTTTTAATGGGAAATTTAGGAAACCCTGACTCGGTGCCAAAGGCCACGTGTCCGTCATCACCAAAGTTGCCTCGGCTCGGGAACTTGGGTACGATTGGGGAAGGTCACTTCGTGAGCACCCCCGCTCGCCCGGTCAAAGACCGGCCTCTACTAACCATGATATCTGTTTTTGAAAACATTGTGAGTTCTTATTCGGTTATTAGCCTAGGTTACTATGTGATGCTCGCAGCAAACAAATATAGACTGGGCCGCCTGAATTGGAACAAAATATTTCATGTTTGTTTGTTTGAAAATGGTTTGATGGTGCTACCCGCAGGTAGGCTAAGACGCGGATTTGCCACACTCAGGTGGGCTTAGAAAACATGATTTTGCCACTATCTAGTGGGCTTAAAACAAACATTCAACGTATTGTCCCAATCTAAGTAACTCAACCTCCACCCACAGGCATTCAAGGCAGTTGTATCACATAAGCACATAGCCTCATGGTAAGCATGCTATTCATGGCAGCACTCACACGCATGCGAGGATGCTAAAGCATAAAACTCACCGAGTACTCCAAGCCAAAAACAGAAACTAGTTAGAAATCAATCCATGATCCTAAATATACAGAAATGCCTAATGCAACGCATGCAATAATGCAACTATAGCAGGCTCGGCTATTCTAAACATGGCATGTGGAATGCTACGACTATCACGTATTCAATTTGGAATTGAAATACAAATGCAGTTTGTATGATGTGCCGAGCCCGATGCATGCAAAACAGATGAATGATGCAAACATGCTGTCATACTGTATGCTAATTGAAATATGCCCTACATCTAACCATCATAAGCGGGTAAATAAAAGGGAGAAAGAAATGGGGGTTGGAAGACATACATCACACTCACGCACACTTATTACAACATTGCCCTCGCGCAGAGGGTCCGAATAAATATACAGTCCGAAATGAATGAATAATACAGTCCGAATATACAGATTTTCTAATTAATTAACAAATTAAACTAAGAAAGCTTTAAACTGGCATGCAAGCCAGGGGGTGCCTCGCTTCTGATGAATGATGTATGCTGGGCTGCCTTGCGCGGAAATCCACTGGGATGCCTAATTTAGCCTCTGTTTGCAATGTTTCGCGAAATGCGCGCCAGACTCCGAAAAGTTGCTGATTCTCTATTTTGCTGCAACAGAGAGCAGGAAAAGGGCATAGCAATGTATTTCACAAATATATGCATGCCTCGATTCTCGTGCCACCAATCACGCATATCGATGCATGATGGCCGGGGAATCGGATTGCACAACTCAATATAGGGTGCAATGCAGATGAATGCTACAACAAAACCTAGCTCCATCATGGGTAATCTGGAGTGTCGGTGACTGGGGAATTGAGACCCGTTCCGTCACTCGGAGTACGAAACGTGCCTCGTTTCCCGTGCCCGGGCTAACTCCTATCCCGAACACGATGCAATATGCATGATATGCATGAAATGCAGCTAATATACAATCCTAACATGCACAATGCTATGAAAATGAGATGCCTCGAAATGCGTGCACACGGGCACGCAAACCGAGGCGATGATCCTAAGGCATGAAATGGCACACGCAATGCAAGTGGACTTACACTAACACGAGTGGACCTCAGCCACACTCACATAAGAGGCCGTCGGATGAAAATGAGATGCCTCGAAATGCGTGCCCACGGGCGCGCAAACCGAGGCGATGCATACAGAATGCAAAATGACATGGAAATGATATGGGATGAGGCTAAAATGAGATGTCTCGAAGTGCGTGCCCGCGGGCACGCAAATCGAGAAAATGGCATACGGAATGCAATGATGCGAAAAATGTCATACAGAATGCAGAATGGACTTATACCAACATGAGAGGACCTCAGCCACTCTCATACGGGAGGCCGTCGGATAAAAACGAAGTGCCTCGAAATGCGTGCCCACGGGCGTGCAAACCGAGGCGATGCATTAAAGCATGAAATGACATGCGAAATGGTATGCAAACATGCAAATGGAATTTCAACACTTACAAATGATGCAAAACAGCCCCGAAAGGTGGGGAAATAATACCGAATGCCCGGAATGGTCCCGAAATGCGACAATAAGCACCCGGAATGGCCTATAGCCATACTAAACATGCATAATTGGTACATGACATGCAAAACAGTAGCAAGGCAGCCCCCAAAATAGCATTTTTCAGTCACAAAAAGGGCTAAATAGCAAGCATGGATAGGGCAACAACAGCATGCAAAAATACGAGCCAAGAGAGGGGTATTGAAGCAAATGATACATGCGATGCTCAAATGGAAAAGTACCCTTCTAAAACACTGATGAGGGACTAAAAATATGAACATTTACAGTAGATGACATCCCCCAACTCAGTATGCAAACATGGTAAAAATGCTATGCAAGAATGAGGATATATAAGGCTATAACATGAAGTACCCCAAACATTCATCAAATCAGAAAAGACCCTTAATGAAATATGACAAGAAGGCTAAAATATGGATATTTTCTGTACTGATGGTGGCCGAAATAAGAAGCTAGATAGGCTTAAAAAAGCATGCAAAATGGGGTCAAAGAGAGATATAAAGGCAAGTATAACATGGAGACCCCAAAAAAATTTGATCCCTTCTACAATATTGTAGAGGGACACAAAATAAGCTCACTCACAGTTCATGGCATGTTCCAAAACAGACTGCATGTAGGTCAAATAAATCATGCAAGTTTACGGTAATTTGAAGGAATTATGAAGCAAGTGCATTATAGAGAGGCCAAACAGGGTTGAGCCCTTCTTCAATGTTGAAGAGGGGCTCAAAATAAGCCCACTCACAGTTTACTTCATGCTCGAAATCAGATCACTCATAGGCCTAATATTTCATGCAAAATATTGACATAGAAGATGCTATTGAAGCAAGTGTGCCATAGAGGGCTCAAACAGGGTTGAGCCCTAAATCAAAGATCAAAATGAGCTCAAAAGGGGACCACTTTCAGTAGGGGTCGAAGCTCAACACAATATGGAAATAGGGTTAAGAAAGGAAGCAAGAAAATGGTACAAAAGAGGGATTTGAGATTTACCCTTGAAGACAAGACTTTTACTACCTCTTTGCTTGATGAAAGTTGCTTCTAAACCCCCAAGAACTCCTCCTTGCTGCTGGAAATGAAGTGGTGTTGGTGGTGCTAGGAGATGATGAACAAATGAGGCCAAAACTTAAGGATTTTGGAGGTTTTGGAGAGATATCAATGTATATCCTTGAGAGATATTTTTTCAACCCTTCTTCAAGAGCTAGGATGCCAGCTATATAGGCAAGAAAATCGGAGAAAAGGTGGGCAAAAAGGTGCTTTAGTTGCAGGTGGCCGGCCGGCCAGGTATAGGAGAAAAATGGCCGGCCACCCCCTAGGATGAAGCCCCAGAAGTTAGCTTTCCAATGCCGCAAACCTTGCATTAAAATTCCTCCTGTAGAAAAAGTTATGCTAGTTTCCGTAAAGCCGCGCAGATTCAGTCCAACCGGGTTTCAACCAACCATATCTCCTCCCCTCGGATTTGGACTTAGGAGATTCTTGAGTGCAAAATGAAGCCCCGGAAGTAAGCTTTCCAATGGTGGTGGCCTCATATTTTAATTCCTCTTGTGCAAAGAGTTACGCCCGTTTCGGTGAAGCCGCGCAGACTTTTCTCCTTCCCGGATCCACTTTCAAAGAGGTTCAAAAATGAAAAGAAGAATTAATGGCCGGCCATGTGTTTTTAGGGTCCTCCCATGTGTATACAACACAACTATGTGGTTTTGGCTCGAAGAAAAAGGCCCTAGGGTATTCAACATTAGCCCGGAAGTGAGAAAAACGGGCGCCGGAAGAGCATAACAGGTTGCTGAGACAATTGCTAGCCTCCCACCCTCCAGTGATCTTCCTGGGGATAAAACAGAGGTACCTGCCAAAAATGAACAAAAACCGATGCAAAACGAATGCTCGGGGACCAAAACACGCAGTTCGGGGTCCCGAAAACCGGCCGTTAAGCACCGAAAGTGGTGTTTGGCCACGAAGTGGGTATCTAAGACCCCAGTGTCCCTCGTTATGATAAAACAGAGGTACCTGCCAAAAATGAACGAAAACCGATGCAAAACGAATGCTCGAGGACCAAAACACGCAGTTCGGGGTCTTGAAAACCGGCCGTTAAGCACCGAAAGTGGTGTTTGGCCACGAAGTGGGTATCTAAGACCCCAGTGTCCCTCGTTATGATGAAACAGAGGTACCTTCCAAGAACCGGAGGAATCGGAGATGGTTGGGTGGTCCCGAACCGAGGCACAGGCCTGACGGCTCCGAAAACCGGGAACCGGGCTCCGAAATGGGCAAAATGGCCTACGGCCACGAAATGTGGCCATGGCCACTGAGAGATGGTCTACGGGACCTCTCCCTCCCCTCAGGAAAGAAAACAGAGAAAACCGAGTCTGGTTCGCAAACCGAGGCAAGGCACAGAAGAGGGTTCGGAAGTCTGGAGGCAGGGCGCACGGCCGCGACTCTGAGACTTCTGAACGAGCACAATATGCAACATCACCGAGCGCTCAATCGGCGACGTCTGAGTCTTAAGGTCGGTCAAAAATGGGGTGTCTACAGTTGCCCCTCTTTGACAGAACTCGGAAGTCACAAGTGAGGGAGTGAATGTCAAAAAGCCCAGAGACGACCCATTTTTGACAAGGCCGAAGACTTAGACAATCATACAAGATAAACAGAGATATGTGTGCCCGCAGGCATGCCCGCAGGCAGGGCAAAATGCAAAATGATATGCAGGGAGATTTTGATAATTGGACTTACACGCTACGCGAAGCCAGTTTGAAAAATTGGACTTATACGCTAAGCGAAGCCGGTTTGAAGATTGGACTTACACGCTACGCGAAGCCGGTTTTGAAGATTGGACTTACACGCTACGCGAAGCCGGTTTGAAGATTGGACTTATACGCTAAGCGAAGCCGGTTTGAAGATTGGACTTATACGCTACGCGAAGCCGGTTTGACAATTGGACTTATACGCTACGCGAAGCCGGTTTGAAGATGAGGATTCATGCAATACACTGTAATGTGGTGGCTAAAATGCAATGTAATAGCTAAGAGGTAAAGGTACCTTACAGGGGTAATTGGCAATGACTTACCTCATGCTGCTGGGGATCTCTCGCTTCTTCTCGATTGAATTGCAGGTACTACTTTTCTCCCTGACTATAGTCGCAGCTTTCCCTATTCTCCAACAGGGTGACAGACTAGGTTGGATCAGTATCCAAAATTGAGGTGCATACAGATGCTATCTCAATCTATGGGGCTGCCATACAGATTTCAAGCTGAGGATATACCCCTGGGTATTTAAACCAGACTTTAGTCTCGGAAATTCCGAACCTTTGCGTTCTAGGCATAAGCCATTCGAACTCTAGTTTCCACCGTCTCCGTTGGTCTCCTAGGAACTCACCGCAAACACAGGCAGGTGGTTATACCAGACCACTGGAAGTCGTTCGGGCACGACAAACACCAAAGGAATTGCACCTTTAGAGGATTTAAGGTCTCCTAGACCGGAGAGTGCACAAGACAGTGTGAGTAGGGTGAATGCATAAAGCAGTGTGATACAGGTAAAGTGCGCAAGATAGCACGATAAAATGCATGCACAATGCAAATAATGTGCCCAAAATAGTGCGATGCGCAAAATAGCGCGAGTGAAATGTTCGGCACAAACAAGTGCAGGTAGGACGCGCGAGATGGCGCGAATGATACAATGCACAAAATAGTGCGATTGAGGTGCGCAAAATAGCGCGAATGTAAACTGCACAAAACAGTGCGATGGAGGTGCGCAAAATAGCGCGAATGATAAATTGCACAAAACAGTGCGATGGAGGTGCGCAAGATAGCGCGAATGATAAACTGCACAAAACAGTGCGATGGAGGTGCGCAAGATAGCGCGATTGATTAACTGCACAAAACAGTGCGAGTGAGGTGCGCAAAATAGCGCGAATGATAAATTGCACAAAACAGTGCGATACGCTAAACAGCGCGAGTGAAATAGAAATGCACAAAACAGTGCGATTCAGGTGCGCAAAATAACGCGATTGATTTTGAAATGCACAAGATAGTGCGATACGCTAAACAGCGCGATACGCTAAACAGCGCGAGTGATATGAAATGCACAAGACATTGCGATACGCTAAACAGCACGAGACGCTAAACAGCGCGAGTGATTTGAAATGCACAAGACAGTGCGATACGCTAAACAGCGCGATTGATATGCAATGCACAAGATAGTGCGAGTGAGATACAAACACAAGATGCACAAGACAGTGCAAGTGAGATACAAAGTGCAAGTGCACAAGACAGTGCGAGCGAGATAAAATGCACAAGAAAGTGTGATAAAATGCATCTTCCATGCAAGTATGGGGGCATCTTCTATGCAATAGATACAAGCATTTTCTATGCAAGTATGGAAGCACAATCTATGCAATATTGAAAGCAAGCATATTCTATGCATGAAACAAGCAAAGCATATTCTATGCGGAATCGAAAGCAAGCATATTCTATGCATGAATCACAACGATGCGCGGCACGCATGCAACGACAGTGTATATGAAAGTTCATATTCTATGCAATAGAAGAGCATCAAACATGTACTCTGATGCCTCTGATTTACCTCTTAGAGGACTTTGCAACACACTCAGCTCAAAAGGGGCACACCCTGTTCAAATTGGCGAGAGATGACATCTGCGTGTAAAGCCCTCGGGTGTTGCTTGGACTGTCATCTGACTTGAAGCAGGCTTCCACTTGGGGTCGAGACACACTCATACTCCAGAGAAATGGCGAGGCCTGAGAAGGTGCACCTGGAATGCAGTCTCGGATTTTGCTAAAGTTGAAACATGCTAAGATGCTCCAAATTTTCCTTATTTTCTTTTGCTTTGCAGTCCGGAACCTAAATAGCTTCAGATAGGTCCTAGTTTTACTGTTCTCACATAACCTGGGTTGAACCGTGTGGTTTTATGAAAGAACGAATCTTGTTTTGCACAAACGTGAAGAATGGCACAGCACTTTGAGTACAAAACGATTTTATTTTTTGAAATTGAGAGATGAGTTTCCGACCAGGTATTGAGTCTACGACTGAACACAGCAAAACGACTCAACAAGGAAATAAAAGGCACAAACCTAGACACATCGAGTAACACTCGAAATGACCCAAAACAAAATCGAGATAAAACAAAAAGACACGACACTCAGACGTGCACAGGGAGCCTGTTTCACCGGGTAGTGTTTCCCACCCTTTCTCATTTGTGATTCTCACATCACTCGGCCCTCAAGCTCTGTTTTTCTGAAAAAGCCCTTTTCTCACTTTTTCTCTCATCGCACATCTCTCTATTCTTCAATCTCTCATTTTTCAATCCCTCCCCTGGGTGGTTGATGGATAAACAGGAAGTTGCGGGTTCTTGCCCCAGCATTCTGCTAGATTCTTTTCTTGTTCACACAGTGAGTTTCTCCACAGAGGGGCGCTACAATTGGGTGTATAGCGAATCTACGGCTGACATCGGTCGACGATGCTCTGCCGGGAGTTTGGACATAGTTAGATTTGTCCAGATGATGGAGTGGAATATCTTGATCCATTCCGGTTGTGCTTCGCACTTGGCTTGATACCTCGTTGCTTGGAGGATGAGAGAGCTTTCAGCCTTCGTGGCTAGCTTCAGTGGTGCCCTTTTCCGGCAGTAGAGTGCCCTTCTTGGCAAGTATGGTGCCCTTTCTGGCAAGTATGTTGACAATGGGAAAAGACAGAACACCTGACTCAACTGTGTCCCTAGTTCATCATTTCGACCATCTTTGTTTTTGGCTTTCTATTAAAACAATTTTGACCAAAATGAGAGTTAGATTAACATGCTTGTTCAGTTTTCTGATTTGAAATCATGCAAGTCAGGTTATAAGCACTGAAAATTTTCCTTTTTCGGGTCCAAGAAATGGTCCAGTTTTTTTTTTTTTTTTGAGAAGATGGAACAATTTTCGAGAAAATTAGTCAACCTCAGTAAAAATTTTCAAAAACTATTTTTGCAAACGGCCATTTGCTCAACGAGCATGAAACCTACTCCTGAGATGCACAACCTCGGATCCAAAGGAAAACTGCCCCGTGCTTGAAGAGAGCTGCACGGCAACGGAAAGTTGCAACTTGTTTGAATGGCACTGCGGCGCATTAAATGGCAACGGAAAATTGCCCCTTGTTTGAATGGCGCCGCAGCACACTGA
>JAPPVO010005020.1:0-24231 GCA_030407325.1 Camellia japonica | reverse complement strand
TTTGAACAGTGATTCTGGGAACAGTGATCAGTAGTAGAGTGCAGTTGTGGATATACCCGTGTTTGGTCTGTTTGGGGCTGAAATGCTGCTTGTTTTCCGTTTCAGTTCAGAGATTCAGAGAGCTGATCCAGAACAGTTAGTGTCTTCTCTTGCTGCGGCAGGACTTAGCATGACGCAGAATTCAGAAGAAATCGTGGTCATGACGGCCGCGTTGGATCAGGAGTCACCCTACACGATGAGACTACTGTTGATATGCCGCATCCACCTAGATCGCCGGCTGCGCACCCAGTTTGGGCCCAGCTATATCAGGCTCGCGAGCCTACTACATTTGAACTAATGGGAATGATAGGTGATCTTCAAAGATCCGTGACGGATCTCGCCTATGGAATGTCTGTTTCATCGCCAGCCGCACCGTATACCGGAGCTTTGTACCCGGAGCCCCCCTATTGGGCGAATTGTTATTGAACTTAGTCAACCGGAGATGGCCTCCAGTTATAACAATGACATGTCAGTGTCACTCAACCCCTGATCAGGCCGAGGCCAGAGATAAAGGCAAGATGAAGGCAGATGCCGATCCTATCGAACAACTGCTGTGGGCAGTAGAGGCTTTGAAAGCCGAGGGGATGAACAAGCAACAGATATCCACAGTTATGTCAAAAGCTGTGGAGGATGCTTTCCACACTCCGCCTGAGGGCAATTCCAATCAATCAGAGAATCAGGAGAGGCCCTATCATGCCAAAACAGTTCTTCCCCCTCCCAGCCCTGCATCCGGAAAGGATCAGAAATCCAAGGCCGCACCCGCTGATCCGTTCGCTAGTGTATCTAGCAAGAGTGCTCAGGCTCCAAAGTACTTGCCCGAGGGCGCAGGGTCTTCCATGCTCTTTACATGCCATTATCCAAGGCACTTCAAATCCTTGCCGAGAGGGGACACCTTAACCCCTGGAGCCCCGACCCCTCCGAAGAATCTCCCTGCCACACATGATGCTGCTCAGTACTGTGCGTACCACCAGCAGACAGGCCATGCTACCGACAATTGTTTTCGCCTCCGGCATGAGGTGCAGGATTTGATTGACAACGAGGTTATCCTCCCGCCTACTTCAGCAAAGTCGTCACCACTCAGTTGTTGGATTTTGAGGACACAGATACTGCGAGTATGTAATCAGAAGTGAACCGCCTGTGGGCAATGCTTGGCGCATTTTGGATGTGGCGTTTGGCACGCATTTTTGGGCATCTATTAATTTCTGTAAATTCTGACTTGGGTGTCGAGTCAGTCTTCTGTTTTGTCTTGAGCCTGTCTCATTGTTTTGAGACAGTCCTTTTGCTTAAGGGTCTGTCTAATTGTAATGAGTCAGTCCCTCTTGTATAGAATACCAGGTGATTTCGGGGTTGTTGCCTCAAACACCATTTTGTCTTATAAATAGTTGTTTTTGCTTTTTTTCGAGTTTGTTCCTCCCGAGGAGCCAGTTATACCAACAAATCTGAATAAAACAGCCGTGGCTATCATGTGCCGTACTTGTTGCTATTTGAGTCGCCGTGCCAGAGGACGTGAATGGAACGACAGTACATGCCGCCTACTCTCTTGTGCCTTGAACATCGTTATAATGACCTAAGCTTTTCGTAAAACCCTTTTCGAACACTGCGGTGATTTAAAAAAAACGAAGAGGGAGGAATTCCTCGGGTTTTGCAAAATTTTGATCATTTTGAGAGTAAGATAGGCACGCTAAGCTTTTAATGAATGAAATCATGCTTGTTGGCGTGAGTACTGAGAAGGATCCTGGTCCGATTCAGACTGGTTCCGCACTATCTTCAGCGCGAGCGATTTGTCGCTTTCTTAAAAACTTTCAAAAACAAAATGTTTTGCGTGTCCTGTGAAGACTTGTGTGGAATCGCTCTTGAGATTGTGCAGCCCAGGATCGCTCTCAGCTTCAAGATTTAATTCATCTGTTTCGAGACCGGAACCCGTTCAAAACATTCAGTGCCATGAAACGCCTGTGTGGCCCATTTTGAAGCAGCCCTCGAGCAAGAGGGACCAAAGCCAGATCGAGGAGATCAGATCCCACCAGACAAGGCTCATGAAGCAACCGTGATGGATTCTTCTGCAAATCAACACACAGTCACCCTCTTGGATACAGAGGACCTCAATCTCAAAACCATTTGGCATGGGCTTGCTACACTTTTACCTTTGAGAGGCTCGCTGGACCGAAAACCCGGAAGGGCGGCCCAGGCAAAAGTTAGAGCAAAGAAAAAAAAAGAAAAAAGAAGAAAAAGAAAAAAGAAGAACAACAAAAAAAAAGAAAAAATGCAAAAAAAAGAGAAAGTCAAAAAAGGAAATGAAAAGAATTGAAAAAGAAGAAAAACATAGCTCGCAAGGTCGAAAACCCGCATTGGGCGCCTTGGCAAAAGTTAGAGCCTAAACAGTGAAGGTTAAAATACCCGAGTGTACCTTAACCGGAACTACGTAAGGCTTGATTCCCATGTTTGGGATACGTAGGCAACTTCATCTTGAAGTCCAGCCCCCAACGCTTCCATAGCGTCTCAGTCCATGTCATGGTTTTGATCACTTGTGCCTCCTCCGAATCCAATGTCTCGATTGCAGCAACCTGGAATTACGTGATTAGCTTCCTCTTGAAGTCCAACCACCAACACCTTCCAGGTGACTGTGTCCATATATTGATTCAAACTGTCTTCGCCTCCTCCGCGTCCGAGGATCCGATCGTCGTCAACGAGGACTGGCTTACGATGTGCCGCGGCATCATCCAAACAAGGGGCAACTTTCCGTTGCCATACAGTGCCATAAGTTGCCCTGAGTTGTTGTCCAAACCAGGGGCAACTTTCCGTTGCCGTACCCCCCCTTCAAGCCAGGGGCAATTTTCCATCATCCCGATCCGAGGTTGCACATCTCGAGGGTAAGTTCCGCGCTCGTTGAGCGTTGACTGTTTGCGAAAATAGTTTTTGAAAATTTTTACTGAAGTTGACTTATTTTCTCGAAAACTCTTTCATTTTCCAAAATTGGACCATGTTTGGACCCGAAAAGGGAGAACTTTCAGTGCTCACAGCCTGATTCGCTTGATTTTCAAATCAAAAATCGAATAAGTGTGCTAATTTGACTCTCATTTTGATCAAAACTGTTTTAGGAAGAAAACAAAAAAAATGGTCAAAGTGACGGACTAGGGGCACATTTGAGTCAGGTCTTCTGTCTTTCCCCCGCCAACACACTTGCCAGAAAGGCACTCTATCCGCTGTGAGAAATAGCCGTGGGCTAACAGTGCTGGGCGTGAACCTGCGACTTCCTATTCATCCATCAATCACCCGGGGGAGGGATGAAAAATGAGAGAATGAAGAATAGAGAGGAGTAAGTTGAGAGAAAAGTAAGAAAAGGGTTTTTAGAGAAAAACCGAGCCTGAGGGCCGAGCGATGTGAGAATCACAAATCAGAAAGGGTGGATATAATACCCGGAGGAACTGGCTCCTCGAGATTCGAGGTCTCTCCTTGTGTAAACATGTCCGTGTGTCGTGTCTTTTGATTTGTCGGTTTCGGCTTTAGCTTTGAGTCTTTTCCGAGTGTGTCTCGTTGTGTTCAGGTCGTGTGCCTTTTGTTTCTCGGTTTGAGTCTGTCTCGCTGTGTTCTGTGGTAGGCTCGATACCGGTTGTGAAACCCTTTTTCCAAAGAAATCGTTTGTGCTCAGAATGCTGTGCCATTCTCTACATTCGTGCGAAGCAAGAGAAGAAAAGGGAAATTTGGGACATCCGGGTGTGTTTCAACTTCAACCGTTTCAGTTTTCTGATCCGTCTTGTCAGATCGGGTCATTTGTTCCGGGTTTGCTGTGTGCAGAATGAGCGAGAGCTGTGTTGAGAGCTGTATGCAGGTCAATCCCCAGTAGAGTATGGGCTGTGTATTCAGTTTGAGTAGTGCTTTGTATGAGTGGTTTGCTGTTAGTTGGTTGGTTATCCGATTATCACGGTGCAAGTGCTCAAATTACAAATATTCACTTTACATATCAATATCATTTACATTGGAGGTGTAATATGATGCAATGCAATGCAAGGTATGAAATATACACAAATGTAAACACTTTTTCAGACAAAAAGTTTGTTTCATTTCATATCATCTTTTCAAATACATAAGTTTTGGAAACAAAATCTGCCTGTGGCAGTACAAAGTACCCTAACTACTGACAAAAGGGGAAAATGTAAAAAAGAAAGAAAACAGCAAAATCTGTATCCAATGTCAAAAATGCCTCCGGGGCCGTCAATCTGTCCTGGTCCTCTTCCTGGACGAAGGTCCAGGAGCGTCATCAACAGGGGCACCACCAGGGGCATCACCGTCTGAGCTCGAGTCCGAGCCATCATCAGTCTCCTCTGCCTCGGACTCATCATCCGGAACCGGAGCCCGCGAGCTGCTCCCGACATGAACGCGCCCCCCTCTGGTACGAGGATATGCTCTGCCATCCCGAGTAGAAATGGGAGGTCCAGCTGGAGCGCCACCCACCGGGGGAATCTGGAAGGGAGGCTGAAAAAGCATGAAAGACAAATGCATCAGTATATATGGAGCAGTTTATCAGTACAGAATGCAGTGTATGAGTACAGTGTATGAATGCCGTAAGCAGTAAATCAGTGCAGAATGCAGTGTATGAGTACAGTGTATGTGAATGCCGTGAGCAGTAAATCAGTGCAGAATGCAGTGTATGAGTACAGTGTATGTGAATGCCGTGGGCAGTAAATCAGTGCAGAGTGCAGTGTATGAGTACAGTGTATGCGGATGCCGTAAGCAGTGAATCAGTGCAGAATACAGTGTATGAGTACAGTGTATCAAATGCCGTGAACAGTTTATCAGATGTTGAATTGTGCATCAGATTATGTAAAGCAGTTTGTGTATGGTTTGAGGCCGTGGTCAGAAAGAACATACCGGAATGCTGTAGAGGGCTAGGAGGTCGAATGTCCGCTGCAGCATCCCCATCATGGAGGCATTCATCTCCAATGACTGCCGGGTGTACTCGGAAGACGCCTGCAAAAGTGTCAGATGCATCAATATTCTGTGGAATATCAAATAAACTGAAATGAAATAACAGTGCAAGATGAAGAACGCAGTAATACATACCGGAGGCAAGTCGGGGACACCGACAAACTCGTGGTCAGCTGGTGGAGGAGCAAAGGGGATCTGATAGGTCGCCCCACCCTGTCCTCGGAAAGTCAAAGCAGCGGGCAGAGTAGGCCAACCGGTCCCTCGTCCCCTCTGCACTCCGCCCCTGCCACGGACTCGAGCTCTCCTCGATCCTCCAGCTCCTACTCCGGCCGCTTGCGCCGCCACCCTCTCCCGCTCAGCTCGGCGACCGCTGCTCAGAGGACGCATCAGGAAAGTCCGGACGTACTCTGAGTAGTCGCCCTCGCCTCTGAAGCCGTCCGCCTCCCAGCCGATGGTGTAGTCCGCCATCTGCTTGGCAGTAAAGCGCTCAGTATCCCGCATATGCTCAGGAGGGTGCACCGGGACTATCTGCTCAGGCAAGCCTAGGGTCTGATGCAAGAAGCGCTCGCCCAGGTACCAAGCTCGACAGACCGGGCCCTCGAGCAGAATCCGGTAACGTGAGGTCTCATCTGCGCCGGCAAACCGATCCCGCGCCACGGCTGGCAGTGGAGCCCAAGGCTGCCAGGTGATCTGAAAATGCAATTTGTTATCTACTGTTGGTGAAATATATAGTAGAAAGATGAAGCTTAAATGAACTGCAAGTAAAACATACCTCGGCAGGGGTGATGGTGTCGAAGTAGCGGCGGGAGAAACTGAAGGTCTCCCGGGGCCTCCGCACGCACCTCCCGTCGAAGCGACGCGAGAATGGGACGACCAGAGGGGTCTCTGCATCGGGTACGGGAGCGAGCCTAGGAAAGTAGGCGTAAACCCACAACTGTAAGATAAATACCAGTGCATTTATCAGATAAAGCAGAATACAGAAATGGAAGACAGAAATAGCAGAGCCGTGTGTTGTGCAATGTAAAAGCAGAGTATCTGTGTACAGTGTGAGCAGTGTACAGTCAGTGTAAAGCAGAGTATGTGTGTGCCGTGTGTACAGTATACAGCAAGTGTAAAGCAGACTACAGTGTGTGCAGTGTGCAGAGTACAGAAAATAAAGAACAGAAATGAAAGGCAGAAAAAGGAAATGTACCTCCCAAGCGCGCCAGTAGCCCCCGAGCAACTGTCCGCTGCCGCGGGAGGCTGAGCTCATATATCCGTAAAGGGTGGCCAGAGCGGCGCCACCCCAATCAAAGCGCAAGATGTCCCGGACATCCACCAGCGCACTGAGAAGGCAGAGGGGCACTGTGTTCGCCTGGTCGGCGAAGCGGGTCGTCCCAAAGAGGAACATTAGAAAGCCGCGTGCATATCTCTCAGCGACCTCCTGAGTCATCGGAGCTGCGTCGACAAGAAGGGGCTGGACCCGGAACTGCACCTCGAACCAAGAGTATCGAACAAAGCCAGGGCGCGCGAGAGGCGGAGCCGCGCCAAGCAAGTAGACCTGAGCCGCGGTCCACTCGTCCATATCAATATCAAAGGGGATCGGATCACCCCTTACCCCGATGCCTGTGAGCACCGAGAAGTCGTAAGGGGTCATCGTCATGTCCCCGGTTGCTGAAAAGTGAAATGAATCGGTGGTGTCCCACCACCTCTCTGCCAGAGCGGCCAGAAGAGGTCTGCATGCCATGAGCTAGGAGAGTCCCCTACAGAAGGTGCCGAAGCCCGCCTGGTCTACGATGCGGCAAACTGCGTCGGGTAGCTCACCGTACCACACACGAGCAACGGTATTCCCATACCCGCGGATGGTATGGGAATCTCCCTGTTTTCCACAAATAGTTATGAAGCAATATAAAATGTACAGTTTTGAGGAAAAGTCAAAATCAGTGCAAATGCTGGCATGCGTGCAAGTTTAATCAGATTCAAACAAGTACGGGTGCCGGTGTGCTTTTAGTGAACTACAACGTGTGATGCGTCAACGTGTTCGAATGGTTCAGTGCAAATTTGGCATGCGTGCAAGTTTAATCAGATTCAAACAATACCGGGTGCCGGTGTGCTTTTAGTGAACTACAACGTGTGATGCGTCAACGTGTTCGAATGGTTCAGTGCAAATTTGGCATGCGTGCAAGTTTAATCAGATTCAAACAGTACCGGGTGTCGTGTGCTTTTAGTAAACTACAACGTGTGTGCGTCAGCGTGTTTGTGTGGTCCAGGGCAAATTCGGCATGTGTGCAAGTTTATCATATTCAAATGGGTACCAGGTGTCGGTATTTGCAGTGGAATACGGTGTGTACCGTGGTTTGAATGGTTCAAGGCTAGTGCAGTGTGTGCGCGTGTGAGTCCTAAACAGATAAGTTGCAAGTTTGTTTATGATCAACTACAATACACAATGCATCAAGTATCAGAGCTAAAGCAATTAAAGAATCTAATCGGCTGTGGCAGCTGACAGTTAAAAGTTTCTACAGTGCAGAAGAAAATTAAAGAGAGAAAGAAAGTTACCTCGGAAGCGCCGAAGGAAAGGTGAGAGGTAGGCTCGCGCAACAAGAGCTCAGGGTCCAACGCCATGTCGAAACTGCGAAACTGGCGTAGTCCGTCGGGTGGTAGAACGTGGATCGCCGGCCGGTAGGTCGCCGGATCAAACGGGCGCTCACTCAGCGGGAGGAGCTCAACCCCGGGATCCATCTTGTGATCCGAGGGAGTCCCGACACGTGGAACATCGTCAGCCATGGCAATGGTAGTGAGAAAATGGCGGAAAAGCCGGAATGTGAAAAGTCAACTCAAAAGTCAACCCCGCGGGCCGAAAATGGCCGAAAGGTCGAAAGATGGAAAGGCACGGAAATGAAGAGGAAATCGAGGGGAACAAGTCCCGAAAAGTGGAAATAGCAAAGGACGCTCCGAAATGGAATTTCAATCGGTGGAAAATGTCCGAAACGCGAAGAAAATCGCGAATCCGACGACGAAACGGGCTTGAAATGCGAAGAAACGGAGAAAAGAGGAAGAGAAAATGCTCTAGAGAGAGAGGACAAGAGTTTTCGGCGGTCAAGAAGTGAAAAAATAGGGTTAGAAACCCTATTTTTAAAAGACCCGTGGTGAAATGGAGAAGATCTGCCCCGATCAGGCATTTTTGGCCGGTCGGCACAATATTGTGCCGGTGGAACTTTTATGCAGCCGGTGGCCAGCCGGTGGCCACCTAGTCCAGCCGGTGATGTTCCTACAGCCTTGTTTAGGCCATGTGGTAAGTTTCTGGTCTTCATAGCTCAAGAAAGTGCAATAAAGTGAATCCCCGATGCTCAACCGGCTTCCGTTTTGACCTCGGATCGTGTCATCTGTGCGCAGCACTCAGATTCAAGCAAAGATTGTATCCTTTTGTATCCTTTTGTCTTTTACAAGATTCAAAAGTTGCCCCGTGTGCGTTGCACACACGCATCCATCACATTGTCCGGTGCGTCGCATCGCGCCGTCTTGCACGTCCCTTGCGACTTGCACCGTTTTGCATTTTCGTGTGGCATGCGTGTCATACTTGCATTTCATTTTCCATTCAATGAGGTATGCGTGCCTCATTTTGCATTTCATTGCATCTCGAGGTACGCGTGCCTCGTTTTGCATTTCATTTTCCATTCAATGAGGTATGCGTGCCTCATTTTGCATTTCATTGCATCTCGAGGTACGCGTGCTTCGTTTTGCATTTCATTTTCCGCCTAATAAGGTATGCGTGCCTCATGTCCATTTCAGTTTTGCATCTTGAGGTATGCGTGCCTCACTTTGCATTTCATTTGCATGTCCATTTCAATTTTGCATCTTGAGGTATGCGTGCCTCACTTTGCATTTCATTTGCATTTCATTTCGCATTTTGCATCTTGAGGTATGCGTGCCTCACTTTGCATTTCATTTGCATTTCGCTTTGCATTTTGCATCCATGAGGCATGCGTGCCTCATCTTGCATCTCATTTTGCATTTCATCGCGCTATTTTGCGCACCTCATTGTTTTTCGCCCGGTCTGGCGGGACCTTAAACACGCACGGTCTAGGAGACCTTAAATCCTTGGGAGGTGCAAAACCTTCACCCGCGTTGTCTAACGCACCGCGCTATTTTGCGCATCTCATTGCATTTGGCATGCATTCCATCACGCGATCTTGCGTATTGCGCTGTCTGGTGCACCGCATCTCAATTCATGCATTGCCCCCCCCCCGGTCTGGCGAGACCTTAAACACACACGGTCTAGGAGACCTTAAATCCTCGGAAGGTGCAAGACCTTCGGTGCATTTTGAAAGATGTGCGTTGTTACGCACTTTAGTTCTTTCGCATTGTCATGCATCTTTCGATCTACATTTCAGTTTAAATCTTGGGGTACGCGTGCCTCAAATTCCTTGAGGCATGCGTGTCTCATTTACATATCGCTTTTCATTCCTTGATGGCATGCGTGTCTCACTTGCATCATACATCGCATTGTTTTGTTCGCCCGGTCTAGAAGGCGGGACCTTAAACACGCACGGTCTAGGAGACCTTAAATCCTTGGGAGGTGCAAAACCTTCACCCGCGTTGTCTAACGCACCGCGCTGTTTTGCGCATCTCATTGCATTTTGCATGCATCGCATCGCGCTATTCTGCGCATCTCATTGCATTGTTCTGTGCATCCCGGTCTAGGAGACCTTAAATCCTCTGAAGGTGCAATTCCTTTGGTGTTTGTCGTGCCCGAACGACTTTCGGTGGTCTGGTAAAGCCACCAGCCTGTTTTTGCGGTGAGTTCCTAGAAGACCAACCGGGACGGTGAAAACTAGAGTTTGAATGGCTTATGCCTAGAACGCAAAGGTTCGGGATTTCCGAGACTAAAGCCTGGTTTAAATACCCAGGGGGTGTACCCTCGGCTTGAAATCTGTATGGAAGCCCCATAGGTTGAGGCGGCGTGTTTACGCCTCGATTCTGGATACTGAACCAACCTAGTATATCGCCCTGGTGGTAAGATAGGGAAAGTTGTAATCATAGTCATTGCATCATAATGCATTGTCATGCATCATTGTAAATACTGCATATGTCATGCATATCATTCTAAATATTGCATATGTCATGCATTTCAAAAAAAAAAAACAACATGCATATGTCATGCATCATCATTGTAGTATAATGCATATCTCATGCATATCATTGTAGTATAGTGCATATGTCATGCATTTTCTGTAAATATCCATTCCCGTTGCATCGTAGTTGCATGCACCCATTGCATCACTTCCATCCATGGCTTGCGCCTTTCCAGGTTGAGCTTGGTCTGGTATGTGCCCTTACTTTTCACGTCGAAGCACAGTTTTTGTGTACGCGCCTATTCCTTGATGAGCTTGGTTTGAGGGTTGCGGCACATTTTCTGTGTTAGACGCGGTTCGTATGCGTACATGCCTTTCCTAGGCAAGATTCGGTTTGGCCCGCGTGACATATCCCTTGTATCCATTTCCATTGCATTGTAGTGTAATTATTGCGTCCGGCATTAGGATCATTATTCCCTCCCCAGCGGGTCGTTTCCCCACTTATGTCAATCCACCCAATACTTGTCCTTGTGTCCGTCTGCATCACTCATAGTTCTGCATGTGTATCGCGCCTATTCCACGCTGGTATGTTGGTTTGAGGTTGCGGCACCTTTTCTATGGTAGACGGACTTGTTACTTCCATCAACCTATTTGACATATGTGTGGTTTTGAACCGCTTACGATTGAATCATGATTCAATTGCCCTGCATGTAGTTTGCATAGTTTCAATTGCATTGCATATCATTTGCATTATTTATACATAGTTTTGTATATATTGCATATCATTTTGCATTCATCATCGCATTGTCATGCATGTTGCTAACAGTATCATACCTGTTAAGTTTGCTTTCTTTTCAGGCACGATATTGTATGTACGGCTCATTTGAGGCCGGTGCAACCGGACGAGCCGCACAGGTATTGTATTCTCCGAGTGAGACGTATTGAGAATTGCATAATTCTCTTACATCCTTTCTGCATTGTAGTGTAGATTGGTGCATGCTAGCTTAAAACTGTCGCATGTGTGCTTCATTACAGCTTTCTTTGCATGATCATAAGTTATGCTCGGCCTTTTGCATCGTTAGTTGCATCTTGCCCCCGCCTACGGGCGCATACCTTATCTGCGGCTTGTATGCCTGTGCCTGAACTACGCTGGTTTGATTCCCAAAGGGATACGTAGGCAGCTTGCGAGTTCAACCATTTGCGCTTCGTATGTTTGTCCAAGTCTTCGGCCTTGTCAAAAATGGGTCGTCTCTGGGCTTTGACATTCACTCCCGTCATTGTTATGACTTTCGAGTTCTGTCAAAGAGGGGCAACTGTAGACACCCCATTTTTGACCGTCCTCAAGACCTGGACGTCACCGCTTGAACACTCGGTGATTATCCATGTTCGTGTTCGTTTGGAGTTCCTGGAGTTCTCGGCTACGCGCCTTGCCTCAGGATCCCCGAACTTGACCGTTTGTGTCTGGTTTTGCACCAAACACTTGTGTTTTGCCTTGGAGGGGCAGGGAATGCCTTGTGAGGCATCCCCACACACTACCGGCAGTGGCTAGAGGCCACCGGCTGGTTGGTGTTGCCATCGGCACTATATTGTGCCGGTCGGCACTCTTTTGTGCCGGTCGGCAGTCAATTTTTGCAAAATGACCATTTTGCCCTGCCGACTACTTTACAGCTATTTTTGGAGATATTTTCAGACAGCTTTATAGCATTTGTTTCCCCTCCATACACGTGTATGGAGGGATGAGCCTCTTGGTTAGCTTAACTTGTAAGTTTAGTTGCCTATAAGAGGACCCTTCCTCCTCTTGGCTCAAGGTTGGAAGAAGTTTGGATTTTTAGACATTTTAGACAGAGAAGAAGCTCTGGTTTTAGGTTAGAAGTTTTGTATCTATCCCATCTCTCTTCTTCCCTCTTATTTGTACACTAGGTGTTTGTGACTTACTATTGCTCATCAACACCTAGTGTTTCACCTTCCTTTGGTTACTGAGGTTCTAAGGGCTGGTTCTTGAAGTTTTTGGTTGGATTTGAGCTCAAGGAAGCAACAACATCAACCTTTGTGAAGGTGGTCTTCAAGGGTAAGAAACTACCCCTTTTTACCCCATTTTTGCACTCCATTTTTACATAGCTTAGAACTGTTTTTGTGCTTGGTGATAAACACATAAAATTTCTATTTTTTGGTCCTCTTTATTGTTGGTTAAGAGTGTTTTGTGCTTTGGGAGGGTTTGACCACCCTTAGGCCTTGAAAAGACCTCATTTTGTGCTATTTTGTGAGAGCTCCGGGATTTTGGTGTTGAGGTCTCTTCACCACTGAAATCTTGAGGGATTTCAGTGGTGAAGATGATGCTTTGAAGTCCCAAGAAGGAGAGGGCCACCCCCTCTCCTTGATGTCCTTGAAAAGGGCAAGTTTTGGCCTCTTAGGGAGCCTTATGTTCAAGTGTGTGTTGAGCATGCCATGGCTGTATTTTATGCTTATATTGCCATGTTATAACTTTGTGTTAAGTTGGTTTTAGTACTCCTTGCATGTTTTGCATACATGCCATGTAATGCCACTTTGATGCCTTAATATGCTTTAGGATGTAAGCCCTTGTTCAAGCATGATTTAGGCCTAGCTTTGTGAAGCTTTTGTGTTTGTTTTGCCATGATTAAGCTCTGTTTTTGGTTGTTTTGGTCGACCATCACTTGCTTAGTATAGCTCCTTTGTATTTTGGCTTGTTGGCCTCAAGTATGTGAATGTGTAGCATGCGTTGCTTGCATTATTTTGATGGTTTGGGACCACCCTACATGTTATTTCAGTCCCTTAGACATGCTTGTTTGATTGCCTTGCATGCTTCTTTGAAGCCTTGAAAGCATGTGTTGTATGCTCCATGTTTTGACCATTATGCATGCCTTTAAATTTAAGCCACTTAGATGCCATCTATGTGGTCTTTTGGACTTAGTTTCATGTGTTAAAACTCTGTTTTGGTCGCCTAGTGCATGCCATGAATGGTTGTGTTAAGTGTAGTCCATTACCTCTTTGGCGAGCCTTGAATGCTTGGGCCATTATAGCATGATTAGTTCGCTTTGTTGCTTGTTTGGCACCATGTTTTACATGATTTTCAGAGTTTACGATGTATGCTAAGTGTCCATGATATCCCCTTCCAAGTGTGCTTGAAGGTTGCTTGCTTAGTGCCTAAGTGTTAAGTCTTACCATATACATGTGTGTGTGTGTGTAGACTTTCTTTTTGGGCATTATTGGCCACTGATTTTAGGCCTATTTAGAGTTGCCTAAGTCGTGTTTAAGTCCACCCCATTGTTTGGGTTTGCATGCTTGTCTTGTATGTGTGTTTGCATATTAACATCCTTACATTACATTGTCCATATTGCATGCTAGCTAACATGTTTAGGATTGCATTACATCAATGCACATGCTTGGCCTCTTGAGATGAGCATGATAGAAGTTTGGCCCCCTTTTTATGTTTGTTTGTTTTGCATGCATTTGAAATTAAAGTTGCATACTTGGTTCCTTGGGCCATCATGCATAGAAATGCGTGATTGGTGGCCCGAGAATCGAGGCACATGCTCCTTTGAGTCATTAACATGATAAGGAGTGCGTTTGGTGCATAAATTGCTTGAATTGCATTGCCATGCAAGTTGTTGCCCTCTGCTGCTGTGAGTTGCAGGTTCTGCAGACATTCAGTGCCGGCCGGCAGTATTTAGTGCCGACCGGCAGTATATTTATGGCCGATGGATGAATCCAGTGCCGGTGGCCACATGCTTCAGCCGGTGGTGTTTCCCCTCAGCCGGTGGTGATCCCCATGATTCAAGGGAGCAGTCTTGAGACTTTGGCAGTCTTCAGAGGAGGAAAGCAGGGAAAACAGAGGCAGACTTTGCATGGTAGCGCGATTCCGAGCAAGTCCCGAACACGCGCCGCATCCGGCCCTCTCCCCGAGGGTTTACTGCTTTAATTAGATTAATTAATCTGCTTAATTAATTTAATGGGTTTGTAATTTAATTAGCTTGCGTAGTTAATTATTTGTATTATTCTTTCGGTCCCTCCGAGCGAGGGCAAATCTGTAATAAGTGTGTGTGGGTGTGTGTATGTCTTCCAACCCCCACTTCTTTCTTCCCTTTTATTTACCTGCTTATGATGGTAGATTAGGACACGTTTATTTTAGCATACCTTATGCAATGCATGCGTGCATCCATGCATTTGTTTACATGCACCGGGCTCGGTACATCATACAAACTGCATCGTATTTTCAATTCCAACTTGAATACGTGCATCAAAATAAAGTGCATCTCACATGCCAGTTTAGGGTTAGCCGAGCCTATCCTAATCACATGCTGTATGTGTTGCATTAGTCACTCTAACATGAACTAGAGCATGCATGTTTGCTAACTAGTTTACTGTTTTGGCACGGAGTACGATGTAAGTATCTTATGCTTTAACATACCACATGCGTGTGAATGTTGCCATGACAGTATGCTTACCATGCGGCTAAGTGCTTATGTGAGATAAACTGTTTGAATGCCTGTGGGTGGAGGTTGGATTGCTTGAGTTGGAATAACTCATTGAAATCTGTATTTTAGCCTACTTGCGAGTAGCAAATTCCAAAGCATTTTCAAAGAAAACGGGTATGCAATGCTTATTTCCAAATTAGGCAATCTAGTCTATATTTGTTTTGCTGTGCGCATAATATAGTAATTCTAGGCTAATAATTGGGATAAGAACGCATAATGTTTTCAAAATCGGATATCACGGTTAGTAGAGGCCGGTCTTCGGACCGGGCGAAAGGGGGTGCTCATAGCTGACCTTCCCCGATCGTACCCAAGCTCCCGAGCCAAGACATTTGGTAATGACGGACACGTGGCCTTCGGCACCGAGTCAGGGTTTCCTAAATTCCCCCATTAAAAAATATTTAGGTGGCGACTCTGTAATCTGGCAAAGCAGTCCATGTTTGGCACTACTTTTCAAAAATCTTTTTTTCTTCAAAACGATTTGCCAGAGTTGGACTCTTTGGTTCAGATTTAGAACCGCAACACAAAAGGGAGTCCGAACTGTAGCGAGGTCCCCCGCGGGCTTGTTACAGATCCATAAGGAGGTTGAGGTGCACGTGGACGACATGATTGTCAAATCCAAGGAAAGAGAGGGCCACTACACCGCCTTGCAAAAATTCTTTAAAGGATCAGAGAATTTCGGTTGCGGCTGAATCCTCAAAAGTGTACGTTTGGTGTTATAGCAGGGAAAATGCTGGGGTTCTTGATCACACAAAAGGGCATCGAAGTCGACCCTTTCAAAATCAAGGCCATCTTAGAAATGCCACCACCGAGGACTAAAAAGGAGGTGCGAGGCTTTCTGGGTAAAATGCAATTCATAAGACGGTTTATTGCTACATTAACCTTGACTTGTGAACCGCTCTTTGGTATCCTGAAGAAAGGAAAGAAATTCCAATGGGACGGCTGATGCCAAGCTGCTTTTGAACAGATCAAGCAATATTTACAAAACCCACCCGTGTTGTCACCGCCTGAGCTGGGGAAACTGTTGATTTTGTACCTTTCAGTGACTGAAACTACAATGGGCTGCATGCTTGCACAGGAGTCTGAGGACAAAGTGGAGAGAGCTATCTATTACCTGAGCAAGAAAATGCTGGATTACGAGACCCGCTATACTCCGCTAGAGAAGGCTTGTCTAGCCTTGGTATGGGCTACCAGGAAGCTGCAGCACTACCTGTTAGCTCACTCTGTAATACTGGTTTTGAGATTAGATCCCATCAAATATCTCTTCGAGAAACCGGCACTTACGGGTAGGCTAGCTCGTTGGTTGCTTCTGCTTTCCGAATTTGATCTGAAGTATGTGACGCGCAAGTTAGTGAAAGGGAGAGCGGTAGCGGAGTTTCTAGTCGATCACCCAGTGGAAGGGGATGAAGCAGTTGAGTACCTATTCCCAGACGAGACCATTTTGCATGTCGAAGACGAAACTTGGACGATGTACTTTGATGGAGCGTCAAACCAATATGGGTATGGGATAGGGGTGTTGCTGATAGCGCCCGACAATTCCCGTATACCTCTAGCATTCAAACTCCGGTTCAAAGTCTCGAACAATGAGGCAGAGTATGAGGCGTGTATTGCTGGACTAGAAGCAGCTCTGGAACTCGAGGCAAAACGGTTGGACGTCATCGGGGACTCGAACCTTGTTGTATCTCAAGCTAAAGGAGATTGGAAAGTCAAAGAAGAAAAGATGAGAATCTACCACTAGACCTAGGACATGCTGATTCCTCGGTTTGAGAAACTGAATTTCGCTCATCTTTTAAGAGAGAACAACAGGTTCGCTGATTCATTAGCAACTCTATCTTCTATGATAGACATCTCTTTTGGAGTCCGGATGCGTCCGATTATCATCGAACAGAAATTTGCGCCGGCCTACGAGCTGATTGCTGCCATAGATGAGGTACAAGATGAGAACCCCTGGTATTACGATGTCTGGAACTTTTTGGAAAAAGAGGCGTATCCACCAGGGGCAAATACCAAAGGCAAAAGGGCAATTCGAAGAATGGCTGCTCAATTCATCGTATGCGGGGGAAAACTATATAAGAGAGGTCATCTCGAGATGCATAAGCTGTGTGTTGATGCCGAAGAATCGAAGCGCCTAATGGAGGCCATCCATGGAGGAGAATGCGGAGCGCACGTGAACGGGGTGATGCTAGCCCGGAAGATCCTCAGACAGGGTTACTACTGGTCCACCATGGAGGAGGATTGTATTGGCTTTGTCCGGCGATGCCACAAATGTCAGATCCATGCAAACCGCATGAACATTCCACCGTCGAAGCTGTACAACATGACTTCGCCATGGCCATTTTTAGTCTAGGGGATTGATGTGATCGGGCTGTCACTCCGAAGGGGTCCAATGGGCATGAGTTCATTCTGGTCGCGATAGATTACTTTACGAAGTGGGTTGAGGCCCAATCTTATGCGGTGTTGAAGGCATCGCTCGTTGCCAAGTTCATCAGGAACAACATCATCTGTCGCTACGGGCTCTGAACGAGATCATTTCAGATAATGGTTCCCACTTCAAGAAGGAAGTGATCAACTTGTTGGAGAAATACAACGTGGCTTTTCATAAGTCATCTACATATCGGCCGCAAACCAACGGAGCAGTTGAGGCCGCCAACAAGAACATCAAGCGTATTCTGCACAAGATGGTGGAAACCTACCGGGACTAGCCAGATAAGCTACCGTTTGCTCTGTGGGGCTATCGGACTTCAATTCAAACTTCTACCGGGGCGACTCCGTATTCCTTGGTCTATGGGATGGAGGCCGTTCTGCCTATCGTAATTGAGGTTCCGTCATTACGAGTACTGGCTAAGTGTCATATAACCGAGGCAGATTGGCAGCAAAGCAGGTTCGAAGAACTCATGCTCTTTGATAAAAGAAGACTAAAAGCACTATACCATGCTCAGGGTTATCAATGACGAATTGCTAGGGCTTTTAACAAGAAAGTTAAGTCCAGGAATTTGAAGGAAGGAGATTTGGTGCTCAAAGACAACTGAGCTCCCATCCACGACCCTAGGGGTAAGTTCAGACCTAATTGGACTAGCCCTTACATCATCAAGTCAATCTGGTCGGGTGGAGCTGTCGTTCTGATGGACCTAGGTGGCCTAGAGTTCCCCAGCCGATCAACATGGACAAGTTGAAGAAATATTTTCCCTGAGTGGCTCGCCAGGCCGAAAACCCGAAAGGGCGACCTAGGCAAAAGTTAGAGCACAGAAATTTGAAATTATAAAAACTGAGCTCGAAAGGTTGAAAACCCAGAAAGGGCGGCCTTGGCAAAAGTTAGAGCACAAAAGGAGAGAGTTAATACACGAGTAAACCTGAGCCAAACTACGTAAGGCTTGATTCCCATCTTTGGGATACGTAGGCAACTTCATCTTGAAGTCCAGCCATAAACACTTCCCTGATCAACTTTGTCCATATGATCATGTTGGGTCATCTTCGTTTATTTTGCATCCAAGAGCTCAGTTGTGATCTCCAAATGCAGTGCTATTCAGACTAGGGGCTACTTTCCAGTTGTTGGGATCTGGGGTTGTACATCTCAGTGATAGATCTCAGGCGTGTCCAGTTCTGATCCTTATCGAAAATGGTTTTGAAAACTTTTAATAAAAGTTGATTTTGCTCAAATTAATCTTTTTACAACTTAAACCATTTTTGGACCAAACGGAAGATTTTCAGAACCCACAACCTTCAATTTCATTGATTTCAGTACAGAGTTCTCCTACTCTTGAATATAAATTGAAGTTGCTTTTCATTACATTCATAAAGAAAACTTGAAAGTTCTGATTAAAAGTAAATAAATCTGGGGCATAGTCAGGTGTTCCTGCGTCCCCTCCCTAAGCTTGTGGAAGCCTCTGATGCCAAAGTGGGCCCTACCTGTGCCTCTTCATTGAGTCAATCTATGCACTCATCAGAGAGGGTGCAATTGAAAATGGGAGCGGGGGCCAGAAGCTCTCTCGTTCTCCATGTTGCGGCATACCGAGCTAGCTGTGCACCTCGGACCGGGAATGCAACAGGGTACTCTATCCCCTCCTCTGGACAAATCTGATCATGACCGAACTAGCGCCGGATCTGAAATGGAAAGTAAAAGACACAGTGTGTCAGGCCAATCAACTGAATCTCGGGCTGGCGGGTCATGCTATAGCTCATCGCTGGCAGATTGAGCCAAGGGCAGCGCCAAGCAATGTGGTCCGCGGACAAACTGCACATCCAGTTGTACCACATCCCTCATCGGAGACATCGACTAGCCGTCATCGGAAGAAATAGCTGCGAGCTGAATACGCTGGGCACGAGTCCACCACTCTCAATCTATCCATCAACCATACCTGGAGAGGGATGAAAAATGAGAGATTAAAGAATAGAGAGGTGTATGTTGAGAGGAAAAGTGAGAAAAAGGTTTTGAGAGAAAAACTGAGCCTGAGAGCCGACTGATGTGAGAAAAATATGTGAGATGGGGTGGGAAACATTACCTGCAATAGTAGTGGACTCCCCGCAAATCTAGTCGTCTCCCGGCGATGAAAAGCGTCTAAACCCATCAATGTCTCGGCTAGCGTCATGGCGATGCGGCTCTTGCCTTCTTTTAGGCCCTTGGCGACTTCAATCAAACGAGTGCTAAACCCTCCAGAGCCTGGGGCAAGCAAGAAATAAGACAGCATGCATAAGCAAAGCGCGTGTCGCTGATAACCCTGCCAATGATGATCGCCGCGGTCACCGGCGTTAGAAAATTGACGAATCAAGCTCAAAATGTCCAGCTCTCCGTTGTGAATCAATGACCGAGCATCATGCAAAGGAAGGCTGCACATCCGTCCTAAGGCTTGGACGTGGCCGAACCGGAGCTGAGGAAAGACTTCTTCATCGCGCTCAGATTCCATCAAAGCTCGAAAATCCTCAAAAGTGGGACACATCTCTTGTCCTCCAAAGCTAAAGACGTGTGTCACCGGATTCCAAAACCTTGCCGCGGCATGGAGAAAGGGAAAACACAGCGGGGTGCGACTCAGCATGAATAATGCATTTATGCTGAAGCCCGGAAAATCAGCTTTTCCGAGCCATCTAAGTTGGCAATCCAATTTGTGAGATTTTGGACAAGAAACTCTTCCATTTGGTGCAAATCAGAGCTGAAATGAGGAAAACTACGAAGCTATGGCTTTTGTAGAAGATAAGGTGTTGAGTGGAAGACATGTGTCAACATTCTGGAGGTGCTTGCCATTTTTGGCCGGTCGGCCAAAAAGAGTGCCGACCGACCATCTTTTTTGGCCGATCGGCTAGTAATGTTGGCCGATGGCTATTTCTTGTGGCCGATGGCCTCTCCTTTTGGCCGATGGCCCTTCATCTTGTTCTCTAAGCTGTATATGTGTTGAATATGCTGAGAACTTGTGATTGGTTCCACTTCCAATGTCTTTCGGTGATGATTTTGCGAAGTCGCGCCTGTGTTACTGCAATTTGTTTATCGAGTTGTTGTGCTTTTGTTTATCAAGTTGTATTTTGCATTCTTTAAGTCTTTGTTTTGCTTATCGAGTTGTATCTACATATGTTTAGCTTGTCGAGTTCTTTGTTTTGCCTATCGAGTTGTTTTGTCGTTGGTTGGTTCACTACCTGATTAATGCAATTCGAGTGTTCAGTTTTCAAAACAAAGTTCAATCTCATTTACATTGTTATGTAATGTGATGCGATGCATAGAGTGTACAAATGTAACACTTTTCCAACAAAACAGCTATTTCATTTCATCATATCATCTTTTGCAAAAGTACATAGTTTTGAAGAAAATAAAACCTGCCTGAGGCAGTACAATGTGCTTAAACTACCAGTAAAAAGAAAAATAAAGCAAAAAAGGAAAAGCAGCAAAATGTCTGGATCAGTGCTGGTCGCCTCAAGTGCGGGAATCCGTCCTCGTCCTCTTCCGGGACGAAGGTCTAGGATCGTCGTCGTCACCTCCGCTGTCTGAGTCATCTCCGGCCTCACCCTTGGACAACTCTGCCTCTGCATCAGACTCATCATCATCAGGGGAAGGCCCCGTGAGCTACTCTCAGCACGAGCTCACCTGTGTCTGCCTCAGTTGTAGATTGTCATCCCTCGCATGGCTCCTCCAACTGCTCTCGCAAGCGCTAAAGGTCCTGCTGGAGCACCTCCTTGTAGACACCCCATTTTTGACCGACCTTAAGACTCAGACGTCACCGATTGAGCGCTCGTGATATTGCATGTTGTGCTTGTTCAGAAGTCTCAGAGTCGCGGCCGTGCGCCCTGCCTCCGGACTCCCGAACTCTCTTCTGTGCCGTGTCTCGGTTTGCGAACCAGACCTGGTTTTCTCAGTTTTCTTTCCTGAGGGGAGGGAGCGGTCCCGTAGACCGTCTCCCAGTGGCCGTGGCTACATTTTGTGGCGTAGGCCATTTTGCCCGTTTCGGAGCCCGGTTCCCGGTTTTGAAACCGTCAGGCTGTGTGCCTCAGTTCGGGACCACCCAACCATCTCCGATTCCTCCGATTCTTGGCAGATACCTCTGTTTTGTCATAACGAGGAACACTGGGGCCTCAGATGCCCACTTCGTGGCCGAACACCACTTTCGGGGCTTACAGCCTCTTTTCGGGACCCCGAACTGCGCGGTTTGGGCCCCGAGCGTTCATTTTGCATCAGTTTTTTGTTCAATTTTGGCAGGTACCTCTATTTTAGCACCAGGAAGATCACTGGAGGGTGGGAGGCCAGCAATTATCTCAAATAACCAGTTATGCTCCTCTGGCGCCCGTTTTTCTCACTTCCGGGCTAATGTTGAACACCCTAGGGCCATTTTCTTCCAACCAAAACTACATATTTGTGATGAGGGCACATGGGAGGACCCTAAAAAATGGTGGTCGGCCAGTAATTCTGATTTTCATTTTTAAGCCTCTCTTTCAAATGCAATGTTGTGACTCCTGTTCAAGAGTTGTCAAATTCCAACCATGGGACCTTGTTCTACACACCTGGGAGGACACCAAAAAATGGTGGCCGACCAGTAATTGTTCACTTCATTTTTGGCCATGGCCGGCCGGCCATGGGGAGTGGCTGGCCGACCAGTGGGGTGGCCGGCCGGCCATCTTCAAGAAAAGCACCTGGCCGGCCTGCTTCCCCCTTTTGACCACTTTACAGCTGTCCAGCTGTTTTTCAAAATATCTCAGCCCTCCGGGGGATATTTTGGGAGGGAAAGCTTGGGTGCATTTCCCTCCCCTTTTACACCCCTTTTGGTCCATTTAAGGGGCTGAGGAGCTCCTTTGTTAGGGTTACAAAAATTCTTCTCAAGAGCATATCTCCATTTGATTCCATCTTCATCTCCAAAACCCTAAAAAATCTTCAAGTCCCTAGCTCATTCCTTCATCAACCCCAAGCCTCACCATCACCAACTCCATTCCAGCAGCAAAGGAAGCTTTTTCAGAGGCTAAGGACCAACAAATTCAAGCCAAGAAGCAACAAAAGCTTGATCTTCAAGGGTAAGTCTCAAAGTCCCTTTTTCTAGCACTTTTTTGCCCCATTTCTTAACCTTACTTGCTCATTGTTTTGAGCTCCGACCAATACTGAAAGTGGTCTTCTTTTGAGCTATTATTGATGTTTGATTAAGGGCTCAACTCTGTTTGAGCCCTCCATCTTGCACTTCCTTCAATATCCTCTTATATGCCATTATTTTGCATTGAATATTTGGCCTATGTGTGATCTGAATTGGAGCATCTCATGAACTGATATTGTGCTTATTTTGAGCCCCTCTTCAACATTGAAGAAGGGCTCAACCCTGTTTTCATGCTCCATGTGCAAGTTGCTTTGAATCCATGTTTTACCCTTGTTTTTGCATGCTTTTTCTAGCTTATGAGTGATCTGTTTTCGAGCATGAAATAAACTGTGAGTGGGCCTATTTTGAGCCCCTATTCAACATTGAAGAAGGACTCAACCATTTTTGGCCTTTCTATCATGCACTTGCTTCATAATCTCTCGTATTTACCGTAAAATTGCATGATTTGTTTAGCTCTGTGCGATCTGATTTGGAGCATGTCATGAACTGTGAGTAGGTTTATTTTGGGTCCCTCTACAACATTGTAGAAGGACCAACCTTGTTGGGGACCTCCATGTATACTTGCCTTTATATCCCTCTTTGGCCCCCATTTTTGCATGCTTTTTAAGCCTATCTAGCTTCTGTTTTCGGCCATCATCAGGTCTATAAAAAGTCATATTTTGATCTTCTTGACATATTCCATTAAGGGTCTTTGCTGGTTTGGTGAATGCTTGGTATACCTCTCTTTATAGCCCTCTTTTGGCTCATATTTTGCATGCTATGTTGAGCATATCTACATACTGTTTTGAGAGTTGTCATAAGGTGTAAATGTTCATATTTTCAGTCACTCTTCAATGTTGTAGAACTGTATTTTTCAGTTTGAGCATTGCGTATACCACCTGCTTCATTATTCCCCTCCTTCCCCCCATTTTTGCATGCTATTTTTGCCATACTTGTGATTGTTGTTTGTCCATGCTTCGCACTGAAAAAATGCTAGTTTAGGGGCTGCCTCGCATCCGTCTTTACACTTCATGTCCATATTATGCATGTTTGGCATAGCTGCAAGTCATTTCGGGTACTTAGCATAGCATTTCGGGCATCGAGTGTAATTTTGCTATAATTCGGGGGCTGTTTTGCATCATTTTGGCTGCTGAAATTTGCATTTCCCCATGTGCCATATGCCACGTCTCATTTCGTATGCCATTTCATGCTTTAATCCATTGCCTCAGTTTGCGTGCCCGTGTGCACGCATTTCGAGGCGCCTCGTTTTCATCCATCGGCCTCTTATGTGAGTGTGGCTGAGGCTCTCTCATGTTAGTGTAAGCCCAATCTGCGTTTCGAATGCCATTTCATGCCTTTATGTCATTGCCTCGGTTTGCGTGCCGTGTGCACGCATTTCGAGGCGCCTCGTTTTCATCCATCGGCCTCTTATGTGAGTGTAGCTGAGGCTCTCTCATGTTGGTGTAAGCCCATTTTGCATTCTGCATGCCATTTTAGCATCATTGCATTCCGTATGCCATCGTCTCGGTTTGCGCGCCCGTGTGCACGCATTTCGAGGCATCTCATTTTCATCTATTGGCCTCCCGTGTGAGTGTAGCTGAGGCTCCCTCATGTTGGTGTAAGCCCATATTGCATTGCATATCTCATTTTAGTCCTGTTGCATTCCGTATGCCATTTTCTCAGTTTGCGCGCCCGCGGGACGCATTTCGAGACATCTCATCTTAATCTCATTGCATATCATTTCCATGCCATTTCATGCCTTAGGGCCATCGCCTCGGTTTGCGTGCCCGTGGGCACGCATTTCGAGGCACTTCATTTTTTATCCGACGGCCTCTTATGTGAGTGTAGCTGAGGCTCTCTCATGTTAGTGTAAGTCCATTTTGTATTCTGTATGTCATGTTAGTCTCATCGCATTCCATATGCCTTCGCCTCGGTATGCGCGCCTGTGGACACGCATTTCGAGGCATCTCATTTTTTATCCGACGGCCTCTTATGTGAGTGTGGCTGAGGCTCACTCATGTTAGTGTAAGTCCAATTGCATTGCGTATGCCATCTCATGCTTTAGGATCATCGCCTCGGTTTGCGTGCCCGCGTGCACGCATTTCGAGGCATCTCATTCTCGTAGCATTGTGCATGCTAGGATTGCATATTAGCTACATTTCATGCATGTCCTGCATATTGCATCGTGTTCGG